>JAODAC010000006.1:3102318-3163732 GCA_027575185.1 Mimaenictus wilsoni | reverse complement strand
TATTTTTAAAGCTTTATTCTTATGTCAATTTTGACAAACTATAGTTAGGGACGATATAACCCTACATATATGGTCATCATTCCATACGAAAGCGGAACTCTTCTTCTAACAGATACTGAAGATCAATTGTTGCTATCTTTATTAGTTTTCCCGGAAAACATGATTTTACAAAAAGTTGTTTTATTTCTATCATATTTCGAAGAGAAATCGTTAAAATCTTATTACTTTGTCTAAACGTTTGTTAAACTCAAACTTGTTCGGAATATTTGAAGGTCCCCTTTTCGGTTTTCCCTTCCCCTCGGAGAATTCTGCAAGTTTACATGTTTTGCCAAGCGAAAAGTTGTGAATTCCAAGTGAATGTATAAGTATGCAGTTGCGTGTCACACGTATTGGATCGAGAACCTGCTTAAATATTCGATGAGCTTGATAAATATTTACAGCCCATAAATGATTCATAAAATAATGTTAGATAACCAGGCGCGACGAAAAGCGTGGAAATCTTGGGCAAATCCTTGTGAAAATCTTCTTTAGCATGTTCGTGAACATAACCAAGAAGGTACAAAGTGATACAGTAAGGAAACATCAACATATTCGC
The DNA here is from genome assembly GCA_027575185.1 of Mimaenictus wilsoni. Lineage (NCBI taxonomy): Eukaryota > Metazoa > Arthropoda > Insecta > Coleoptera > Staphylinidae > Mimaenictus > Mimaenictus wilsoni. Next base: position 3,163,137 of record JAODAC010000006.1, on the reverse strand, counting down.
TTAAAATGCCTTTAAAAATACCTTTTTGTTCACAAAATTAACGATAGAAAGTTTTAATGCTTTTCTTTGATTAAAATATTATTCAGTTCTATAAAAAATAATAAATTTAGATATTTCTTCTTTTCCTACTGTAATTCTAGCATTTCTTGTCTGCTTATTGTTAGAAAAGTACATGTGACACATGACGCAGATGAGGTTCGTTATACACATTTAGCATATCATCCATATGTAGTTTTTTGCATTCCTTTCTTCGTTGTCTTTCTGACATCCGGAAAGTTACAGCGCGTTGACGTCGTTCTTCACGTTTGCGACACGTTGGTTTGGTGAATACATGGGAAAATGAAGTGCGAAACTTCAGCGAAGAGTGGTGAAAAAATGCAACGCGTGCGAATGTCATTGGGAAATACGTAGGAAAAGTAATGTTGAATAAATGTAGAATTTTACATCCGTGCATAGTACGTGTCTCTTTCCTCATGGATAAAAATGAGGTGTTTATTCAGAGAATAGAAGTTTTGATTAAGAAGTACTGACAAAAAATTGTAAAATTGGTTGTTAACTGAACTTTAAAAGACTGTAGCATTTACTGTATACATCCTAGACATTTGGGGATGATTTTATTCGAAATAAAATGTTTTCCTCAGCCAGAACCGGAAGACATATTTCTAAAATCTTCATTAGTTCAACCCGAAGTTACATTTTTAGAGCAGCATTCTTGAAATGGAAATTACTCTATTTTAGACTTTCCTGGTTTTATGTAACATTTTATTAATAAATTTCTACTACAAATGCAAATTTTACAATTTTACGAGAATTCGTGATCGAATAAGCCGGCGAACAGTTTCGTGGAAGCCATGAGGCGGGTTCAAACGCGCGAAATATGTCGCCGAATTGCCCGAAAAAGGAAGACGAACGCGAAGCAGGTGCAGCAGTGATTTATTATTACACGACTTTCGTGCTGCAGACCGCAGGGTCGCCGCGACAGCAAATGAAAAGTGTAGTGAAACTAAACTTTGGCTGGAATTGCATTTGCTCCAAAACGTAAAATATTGCTCGAGGACATTTGGAAACAATAAAATATACTCGACATGTATTTAATATTTTCTGGAACGTGTGTGTGCAAAGCAAAAAAAAGGGGAAAAAGAACAAACAACTACATAAACTGGTAGAATACGCTTGTTAAATATTAAGTGGGATAATTTAGTGCAACAATAGTGGAGTTTTCCCCGTTTTTTCACGAAAGTAACATAGATCAAATGAGCGTGTCGCAATGTGTCGCACATATATCTTCATTATGATTTAATCTACCGTGATAAACCGTTTCTATTCTTGTGCACACACATCCGTCGCGTGAGCCTTTCGGTCTTATGCTTCCCCAAGGTTTGTCTACTTGGAATTGGGAAGAAAATGAAGTGAGAAAAGGTCGCGGAAATTCCTTGCAACTGTTGGAAATTATTTCGTTTAAACTGTGTTTATTTCATTGTAGAAATAGTGCTTGAATTGAACGTCTGTTTCGGTTAAACTAATGAAGATATTAATATTTCCTCATCGGGATTTGATAGACTGAAAGTTCCCCTTTTGGTAGCAATTAGTCCTATTTTTGTAGGACTAATGATAATTTAGCTACAATTAATTACTGGCGAAATTGTTTTATTTCAGCTTGGTAAATTTTTTACTTATCAAAAACACGCTCGAGTAAATCTTATTTTCCGGGACTACTAATCTGATAATAATGATTCCTTCATATACTAATCGATAAAGAAATTCTCTTCTGACTGAAGGCATTCTCCAATATGTATAATTCATAATACAGCCGCTGTAGTTAATTAGAATGTTAGTTTAATTCTGATAATTCATTCTTCTCCGGTAGCAACGATAAAAGGAATACCATTTTTCTGTCAAACTACTGCAAGTGAAACACTTTTCTCTTTGAGTTCTAGAACAGAGTAAGGAACTCTCTTTCTAATAGAATAATTACCAAATATGCAACATTTATAATAAATCCGTTGTAGCTATTCACAATTAGATTAAATTCAGGTTAAGTCTACATTACACACTTAACTCTCTAATAACAAAATTGCGAAAAACCTTACAGATTCACATTGTCCTAATTGTAAACAAGCATCCAGGGTCTTCCCAGAGCCACTCGCCAATCCTCGTCGACAGTTTACGGCGTTTTTACGTGCGTATAATGCCCATGGTGCGATATGAAAATAGTTTGGAACAATGCCATTATTTCCAAACACTCTCTAGGCCAAGAGACGCAGACAGCTTGCGAGCATCTCACGCAAAAAGGCACCGTCGCATCATAAAACCAAAGTTTAACTTTTATCAGCGCACACGGTGCGCGCTCCAAATCGCCGAGGATGATCATAAAATTTATTTTAAACTAGCAAGTAAGATGATGAAAAGTTACATCTTCGTGAAACACTACAATTTACTTAGCAACACACACTTCTTTTCAATGTTTCATCCGATTTGTCTACGCCTTTTGCTGTGAATGTTATTATCTTATCTAAAACGTTTAACGCTTTTTGCACAGTTAATTTTAACAGTTTTAAAAGATTTTCTCTGTTTTAAAATCAATGAAGATTAACCGAAAGTAAATTGAAAATGAAATGTAATGGATGTATTTTCGGTTGCACTCGTAATTTTATCTCTAAAAGTGTGCAAGAGAATGAATTCCTTGGAATGTTAATTTAGTGCAGCTAACAATAGACAATGTGTGTTTATCTGGACGTGCTCTGTGGCATCACATAATACGTTCTCCTGGGTTTGCTAGGCTTTCTAGGTATAAATATATTTACAAATCGTACCGAGATTATCTATTATCTGCCGTCAGTTTACAGGCAAGAATGCGTGGAAAAGCAAGATTAGCTCGGTTAGTTCACCTTGTCTTTGGCTTTCAAATTTATGTAACAATCGTTTTTACATAGTTTCATGAAAGACTTGCAGATTTTCTAATGTTAATTTAACGATAGAAATATTAGGAAATGTGTAATATTTGTAAACACTTATACCAGAACCGTTAAAGCCTTCCAAAATTGATATAAATTCCTCTTCCTTTCGTTGAGACATTTTCTACTTTTCAAAACACACCCGAAAGAACTTTATTTTCCGACTAAATTTCTAAGGATAAAATATTTTTCTTAACCCAGTTTTATGGAGAAATAAATTATCTTTCGCATAAAGCCATTTCCAGGTATGCGGAAATAATAATAAAGCCGCTAGAGTCATTTAGAAATGGTAGTGCACTTTGAAAAAGTGTATGCTAGGTATACTATTAAGGTTAACAACATGTTCTCAAATGTTGGAAATGGAAAAGGAAGAATTTTCCGAGTAAACTAACAAAACTATTAGTATTTTTCCAATGCATTATAAAAGAGAAAGAGTAACTGCTTCTTATAAGATCATCCCCAAGTCGTGAGACTTTTAATAAAGATACTACAGCTAAGTATAAAGCAAACTCAATTGAAAATAAAATCAACAGTTAGAATTCAACCAATTACAAAAGAAACCAATTTTCAACGACACAGTTAGTTTAACTTTATCTACGATGATTGATATCGCCGCAAACTTTTTTCTACTTTCTTCCCTGGTGTCTCCTCCTTATCCCAAGCGCCACAAGTTGCATAAAAATCCGGAAGTTGGGGCAAAGGAAAGGCGGGCGCTATTTTTAGCGCGGTTAAAGTTGAAGAGGTTCCTGCGGTTGGTTTTGGCTTGCAGGTTTGCGAAAGCAGGTATTGATTTTCAAACACACTCCAAAACCAGAACCGTACGTACAGTCATACAAACACCATACTGTAGCTTCCCATTTGTCCTGCTGCATTGCTCACGGCTTTACGGAACCGACCTACCCCTCGGTTTTTGCCCTATAGCACGGGGGCACAAAGCCCTTTTCTGGAATACTTCACCTTTTCTTGCTTTGTTGGTGCTCCCATCTTAGGGCCGCGTCAAATGTTCGGACGATTGACGAATCTGAACGTTGTTAATGAAGTTTGTTTGGTATTTCCTGTTTTGGTTGACATTAGTTTAATTTTTATGGATATTTAAAGGTTTTCTAAGGGATTTTTTTTTGAAGTTGTGAGGAATTTTTAGGAGTTCTGAAAGAATTTTTGTGGTTTTAAAGGGTTTTTTGGAGTTTTAAATATATTTTTTATAGAGTTTTTCGGAGTTCTCAATGCTTCCTGGAGTTGTCAATCGTTTTTCGAGGCTTTCAAAAGGTGTGTCGGTTTCAAAACCTGTTATTTAGGGTTCAAACTTGAATACGAAGGTTTCAGAAGTTTAAAAAGAAGTTTTTAACCAGTTGGTTGAATTTTTTCGAAAGGTAAACAACCAAAAAAAATTAGAGAAGTTTGTTTAAAGAAATTTAGTGAAATAATAAAGTTTCTTAAGGAGAGTATTATGAAAATTGATCTAGAAATAGTGAGTAATGTTTTAACGATTTACTATAATTAATTTTCAATTTTTTTTTAAGTATTAGATTCTAATAATTCTAATAACCTAAAAATTCGAGCGGTGCAAAAATGTATTTTTGATACACATTTTTTACTTTCGGTCGACATTTTTCATTTCCATAGAAAAATTAAATTCCCTACAAGTTATCATTAGAACACATTTTCTGCATACTCATTAGCAAACTTAACCTCATTAGCAAACCTGTGATCTTCTCTTAAAGGATTTACAATGATTAGTGAGAATATCTATAAATATTTCCCACTTAAAGGCTTGGAAACCTGGTCGAAAGTCGAAATTGCAGGCAAAACCAAAATAAACAAGGTAAATCAAAGGAAATTACATACATACTTTCGACGTGATACATTTACCGTTCTTAATTATCGTAGATTAAAGTTTATAATCTTCAGGTTTATTTTTTGAAGAAAAACACAAACATATTCTATAGTAATAACACGTAAGGAACGTTTTATACAATACTAAATATGTTAACCAGGTCAAACAATTGTCGTTTGATATTCAAGCTTATTCCGCCAAAATATCAATTCGGTAGAAGCAAATTTACAAGTCATGAAACTCCTAAAATATATCGTGTTCTTATATCTTTGAACTTGTTTTTTTCGCACTACCGTTTTTCGATTTTGCGTACACGATTGACATAGTTCTACCGATCGTATTTGGCCGAATGATGGTTCATTTTATAGATAATTAAATTCTCTAGAATATGACGTCAACTGTTTTTTTTTTCAAAAAAATATATATTTACATAGTTTTCCATATTTTTAAGTCGATTTTTATGAGAAAAACACACTTTCACTTTAAAACAGTCTAAAAACATGCAATTTCAACATTTTCTAGAAAATCCTCAACGTCATATTCAAGTAATTTTTATAAACTTTGCAAAAGCTATTTAGTGTATCCATTCCGATTAAAATTAACGACGCTACGGTGTACGCAGCTGGGCCACTCAAGAAACAAGAAAAATGAGGAGATAAAACAAGGCATCAGTTTTATTAAATTGCCTTAGAAATTTCAAAACATTGGGATATATAGTACCGGAGAAAAATAATCGTGAAAATCATGTATTTTTTGTTCTGGTAAATGAGATTCCGCCTTTAATTAAATATTAATTGAGGACAGATTGTGCGATTAAGTTAGCGTTTGATTTCCGCCGCTCAATATGGTCGTCTGTGACTTTTTTAATTGATTCTGTTTTTTCATCTGATCAAAAATTCCACATCAGCAAACAAAGACGTGGCCCATTTGCTTGATGACAAAGTGAAACAAGGGGAATGTGCTCCACTCCATTAATCATTAATTCATGATTCACGGTAGTGAATCTACGAGCGTACTTTTTTAACGACAAAGGAACGGCTGGAAATTTTCCGGTTGGTTTAATTTCAATTTTCGATTGGTAAATATTTGAGTTTCTTGTGCTAACTTTATAGATTGATATATGATTTATAAATAAGTTTAGTATTTGACTTGTTAATAAATTTGTCAATAAAATGAATCTGTTTGTGAAGGTGAAAAAGTGTACGCAACCGAGCAACGCATGAAAAATGAGAAAACTGAAATAATTTTATTTCAGTATATGTACTACCAGCCCAAACAATTTCATTTATTTGACGGACACTTGAAAAAAATACGTAATCTTATGCAATTCTTTATAAGCGTATTCCTATTATACATACACGAAGAAAATAAAACAAAAAAGTACTTTTCATTTCTACTTACTATAAAGAAAACAAGTTTAAATAATCTCAGAGATTAGGCTAATGTGTGTCAGGGCTTGGAATGATTTATGCGTGGAATTAACTATCCGATGCAATTTTTATCGGCGTTTTGCGAAGTGGATCGAGCCGGAATAAGCGTGTAATATAATGAAACGTCATGAATAGTGATGTGAAAATAGAGCACCCACTGCGAACGGGCCGCGGCGCTTGTGCAGGGAAGCAAAAACTGCTTAAAGTGTAAAAATTCGCGAATTCTGCAAACGTGAAACGGAAAAGAGATGTGCACCATGCTAAAAATGCTTAATGCGCCGGAATTCAAATGTGGCATCATGCTCGAAAATTGCCGAATGGATGAATAAACGATTGCGTTTTGTGCTGCCTCTTTTATCGTATCAATCTGTGCAAAAACTCATCAGTAAAATTCTTTTATTGTATTCTCTAGAATATGACGTCAATTGCTGTTTGAAAGATTGGATATGTACATACTTTTTTTCGCACTTTATGCCAAATAAAAACTTGTTAAAAACATGAAATTTTAGCTTTTTCTTGAAAATATTCCACGTCGTATTCGAGTAAATGTTATACATTTTCCAAAAAGTTTGTAGTTTCTCGTTTCAGATCAAAAATTGAAAAGTGTGCGCAACAGAGTCTTGCTCAAAATCTTGCTTGAATATAAAGTCAAGTATTTTCTTGCATTGTTGCGTAGGGGAGTGTGCGTAAGTGTGCGCAAACGATAAATTCACTTCTAACCATTTCTAACCTCCTAAATAACTTCCTAACGATTTTTAATTATTCCTAGAGATAATGCCACCGCAAAAGATTTGCACTGATGAGTATTTAATGCCCGTTGACCTGTGCGAACTGCATTGGCACAAATTATGCGTTGTAGTCAATGCATCGTTATCAGCAGTGTATGCGCGGGGGTGGCTAACCAATAATAATCACACTTTGGCCACCGGGTGATAATCGATGAGCTCGTGCAAACACTACATTAGCCTTCGACTAACTCCTGACTAACTCGCGTTCGGTCGGTAACATGAACCATGTCGATGGTAACTTTACTACCACCTATTACCATAGCCTCCGAGAATAATATCTATATCCTTGCGTGCGTTCACACTCTGAAATATGTACATAGCTGAGCGTTGGTAGCGGAATAGCGGAAGGGCGATAATCATGTGTTGGTTGAGTCAGAGCCACACAGACCCAATGCACCCCTTCCGAAGTATCAGCAATTATCATTAACAACCGCTACCATAACAACAAATTAACCCGTGATTAATTAATCCCATGTGGAGCGTTGGCGTCGTGTCGCCCTGCAATCGGGCCCAGTTTACCGATGCTATTGATAGGCGCAGCGAAAGGGAATTCCAAGAAATGCGTGACTAACCTCGACACGCATATAATTCACATTGGACGTCTTGATAATGTGTTCTTCTGTTACTGAGCTCTTAAAATAGTCTCGCCAATGTACAGAGTGTTTCTAAATGAATATTTTATACACTGTTACATTCATTACAAGAAACTTACAATCATGATTACAATATGAAATGAAAAAAGGAACTCAAACAGGTGTATATATAACCTTACTTTCTTTCTAAGTTTGCAAATTCTGGAACACAGGAAGCTTTTTATTTACTAGTCGCTACTCGTCCAAACCAGAGTGAAAATATTTCCTATTATCGAAAATCATTTGTTTTTAATGAACGTTCGTTAAGCGCTCGGAAATGTTACAGTGCGAAATAAAGAAAAACGCTCCAAATAAGTGGAAAAAGTGAGTTCGCGAAGGTTACACTCTGTTAAGGTGATTAAAAAGAATACCAGTCTCCTGCCAGGTATTAATTAAAATCGGGACGGTATCGGAACGGATTCTGCCAGTTGGCAAGCGATACCAAACGCTTTTGCCACCCTTTTTCCAGTTTCTCAAAGTTTTTCCACCGTTTCACAGTCTTATTTTCTTATTTCGCATTCTCTTGTTTTCAGACTTGTTTTAACGAAATTTATTACGTGTCTAGTACATTTTGCAGAATATATTTGGCTTAATTTAAAGATATTAATGATATTAATGGCACTTTCAAGTGATTAACGTTTATATAGCTTATGGAGATTTAAATTAGTTGATTTTTTATTGAATGATTTAAATTTAGAATAGATGAGGAAGTTGATTAAGTGCTGAAGAAGATGTAGAAGATTCAGCGGCGTGGATTGATGGGATGAGGTTCGAAATGGGGCCAGTTTTTGAGGGTGTTGTAGAGTGATTCGCCTGGACATTCGGTTGCGACGGCTTGTCGATGCCCAATCAGTTTGTAATCGTCGGTTATCTCGCCAGTCATTACGCCAAAGTTGATTAATTTACGGAGGGATTCCATTGCCTTATTGTTGGGATTTGTTTCTGAAAAGAAATCAAGAGAAGTTTTGTATATAATTGTCCTTTTCTTGAAAACTGATTTAGTTGTATGTATTCTAAGTTGAACATTTCGTAGATCTACATTGTTATATTCTTACTAAATCCTGAAAAGACTTATAGTCTCGTATGTAAAAAAACGAGTAAACTTTTGATGATAATTAATGGAATCGTGTACCAAAATCTTTAAATAACTGTCATGACTCACGAAAATGCTCTCTAACTCCTTCAAGTTTAGGAATTGAAACTTGGTGTACGTATAGTTTGATATGTTTTATAGTTTGATTAGTTTTATAAAATATACTGTCAAATCTATATTATTGGAAATATCTTCATGAAAGTTTTTTGTTGTATACTCTAAAATATGGTGAATACTATACTATAATATGTTCTTGCTAATTAATTTACTTCTATTGAAATGAGTATGTCAAACTTTAGTAGGGTTTTGCTCTAACAAGAATAAGTATATATTTCACAAATAAACGCATTACTTTGCAATTTCTCAATTCATTTTTCTAGTAACTTCTTCATTTATATCCTAAAATATTATCATCCCAACACATCTGCTTTCATCAAAAATAATCTGCTAAACTTGATAAAATAGCAATCACCCTCGAATCATAACAAATATCATCCATAACAATAAAATTTAATATGTTTATACTTACTTATGAAGTTTCCAGCAATACAAATCCCAATACTAACAGAATTATACTCCACTGCATGACTTCCTGCAATACCCCAGCCTCTACCTTCGTAAATATTCCCGTCCTGACCAATAACAAAATTATAGGCAATATCATTCCATTTCCGGTGATCCATGTGGTAATTCTGGAAAGACTTGACTAATTTCTTGCACTTTGCTTCCGAAAAACACGATAGTGTTGCACTGTGATGAACGACGACGAAAGGCGCTGGATCTAATCGCAAATTCTCCTTCTTTATCGCTTCTCGGGCATTCCACTCTTCTCTTAATACAATATTCATGGAAATTGAGTCTATAAAACATAATATATTCGCATAAATAGCACAAAGACACAAACAATGCGAATAGTTTTCAAACCTGTTGCATCGACACACGCCAAACAGCACAAAAGGCAATTAAATATTAACAAAGTTTGTAGATTCATTGTGTATAACTAGTTTTAGTCATAAAAAAACTTCACATTAATCACGAAGTAAACACGTTAGACGTTGTTGTTGAAATGGATAAAGACTGCTTAAATATGTTGTATTTATTCATACATTTTGAGACGTCATTGTTGTTATCGTTGCATGGTAAAAAATGAATTTTTGCTAATAGATAATTGCGAGAGTGTAAAACCCAATCTAGAACCTTGGAAAACGAGTGAATGTGATTCATGTTATCTTCGTAATTATTTTGTTACAACTACTTTTGTACTTTATTAAACTTATTGAATAATGTCTTATCGAGTGTTGGATATTCCTGGAAAGGTCATTTGATAATATTTTGTTATCTGGGGTTTATTATGTTGGATACTTTGTAATCGTTATGTACAGTTTTGCAAATGTGGAAGAAACTACTTGTACATCTTGTGCTTTTTTATACAAAATTCATAACAGAAACTTTAAGTTTTGATAAATTTTGCTGAAATGTTTTTGGGATTTACTTTAATTGATAACTTCCTTAAATATTGATGTGTTTATTCGTTTCGGTCTTGGCAACGAAATGGAATGTTGACTTATTGAATTAATAATTAATTGAGATGTCATAAACATTTCTGTAATTCTGTATTTCTGAACTTATTTCAAGGAAATTTTTTGAGGGATTCTGGAATATACGCTAAGCAATTTCCGAGAATAATTTTATCTTCCATGTTTGACATAGGTTTGAAAAAATAGAAACTGGCAAACCGCGAAGCGTGTTTGATATGTTGAATCTCACAAATGTTCGAGTTTGTGAATTTTTTCAAGCCGAAATACACAACATAAAATAAACAGTTTCTAGGAAGTTGTTTAGCCTTTATTCAAGAATCTCCCAAAAAAGTTTTATCCAAAAATATTTGTAAATATCCAAGCTATGCCAATTTTTATGAAACCTAACGTACTGAGAATTTTACATCACTTCACAGATCGCAATATTAAAACAATAAAGTCAAAACTCCAACCAAAAATGAAGTCCTTTTATCATTTTCAATTGATTAACAACAATTTACAAACACACACACACACACACACCGTAGTAAACCAAAGAAAACTGACAGCAAACCATTGATAAAATACGCTGCGAACTTTTCGCGCGCTCGCAAATAATGAGAAATGAAATAAACATAAAATAAAAACGCGGCACACATAAATTTGATATTCATGGCGTCCGTTGGCAGCAGAAGGCATAAATAATTTTATCGTCAAAGCTCTTGAAAACAGCACACACATACGTGAGGGAAAACTGGTGGGAAACGTCTTGAATTCGCGCAAACTAAGGGAGTACGGAAATTCCAGTCGGCATTGGTAAAGCGGCATTTTAGTGTTATTGACATTGCATGAATATATTAACAGTGTGGTTTAAACTGGTTTTAGGTATAATAGGTATAATATAATGTTAAATTTTTCTGAAGAATAATGTGGGTAAGAAAATATGATATCTGAAAGTTTTGTAGTTTTTAATGCTTAGAAACATTAACTACACAGAAATAATGGGAATAACCTGATGTTTTTGGATTGGAGTTTGTTGTGGCAACGTTGCATGCGTTTTTTTTGTCGAGAATTCTTAAAAGCACTCGTTCGAAGTTGGTCGGGGGAAACTTTGTTTGTCTTTCTTAGTAAACTTTTTTAATTTTTTTACAAATATATCTATTAGATAATAATATTAAAAAAGCGATTATTTTTGAGATGTACAAAAAAAATGTCACTACATTTATTAAGTAATAAATATTTAATTTAAATAAAAGGAAATTAATTGCATTAAAATCCACTTGACATTTTCCATCTTAAAAATTTTAATCAACTTTATTTTTCTTTTTCCTCGTTCTGTAATACTGCAACTTAAATGAAGATGCAATAAATAGAGTTATTTGTATTCAATCCAGGTCGCAGTTCTTATTCCACTTTCCTGGCGGCAAAATCTCAGCCGTGGCTTTACAGCGTGCTTGAGAATTTGTCCATCTTGCTAATCTCGCTGTACAAATTCCGTCCGGGACACGCCGTCGCCTTTACGCTTCGGTGTCCGACCAGTTTGTAATTGGAACGCAGATAACCGGCCTGGACGGCGTGGCTAATCAGATCTTTCAACGCATTCAACGCTGCCTGGCTTGGCGATGACGCTATTCACGCAAAATTTGGTTAATTCGCTGTAAAATTTTCGGCATAGCTTTTGCGAAACTTATACTTACTCTCAAAGTTTCCGACGAAACTCACGCCAATGCTGTAGCCATTCGCACGTCCCGCATGAGATGCTCTTCGGCCAAAGCCTTGTCCTTCGAAAATTGTGCCATCTTCACCAATCTTTAATCAAGGAAAGAAAAATAGATAAAAGATAATACCTAAAAAGTAATATTTAATATTGGTCCGAAAAGTGGTAACAAGCAGTTCGAGGGTTAAAAATGAATGGGGTTGATTGAGACTGGGTGGAAGAACTTTTTTTTTCGTTGGATTTTTAATTTTTGAGTTATTTTGTGCTAAATGAATTAGTTTGTGAATTTAAAATATTGGAGTTGAAATGGAAACACTGCTTTTTTGCAATGGTAGCTATTTCGAGGAACTCTTTTTGTCTTGAAATTGTTATTTGTAAAATTAAATTTGTTGTAAATGATGGAGTCTTAACTTTTTAAACATATTAGGTATTAAGCACCTTTATAAATAGGTTTAAAAACGTATATTTCATAGTATAGCCGATCTAGCAACATAATGGAAGCCATTATTTTCAAAAATTGTTAAATGGCACTGGTTTGAGGCTGGTTGGAGGAATTTTATAGGTATATGCCAGAAGATGGATGCTTTGCATCTGAAATGTGCATCGCAATTAGCAACAAATACGTGTGGGTCCTCAAATTCTCTTCAATCAGACCCACAATGTAATATGTGTAATTCACAAGTGTTTTTATAGTTCATATAAATATATAAAATGATAGATTTAAGGTATTTTTTGTTTGTTAAAAAATGCAGAAAATATGTAGGAAAATGCTTATTCCTCACTAGATTAACTGTGGCAACATTGAAGCCAGCTTATGGCAGGAATTGTTACTATCATCTGTGCGAGTTTAAACTTATAAATAATGACGCTAAAAATGAAATGAAATTATTTTATGAGATTTACCAAAAAATTATATCCAATATCACCATATTTAAGTCCAATATGTCCAGTTTGTATCGTCCGTAAACGTGAATAGCATCCGGAACCGGAACAAGTCGGAGAAACAGTATGATGAACGATAACATGCGTAGCAATTGATCGCATATTATTCTTAAATTTAGGTGCTGCTGCTCCCCATGTACTCCTTGAAACAATATCCACAGATTCTATAAAGAATCATAAAATCAAATTTCAAAATCGTCAATACAAATTAAATAATTCAATTTTAGTTCAAACTTTTGACGAAACACTTTTTATTTTATGTAATTCCTAATAGAATACAAATGAACAACTTGACAATGCCAAGAAACTTGAGAGTACAAAACAAGCATCTAACGAGCAACCTGATGATGCAGCGAGGACGACGAGCACATAGATGCAGGCCCAGGATGTGGATGCAACAAGTTTTCCGCTCATATTTTCCACTTTTCTTGCTCGTTTTCGTGCGAGAGAAAGATTCGCTTTCCAACGGTAACACTACACAAATCTGGCTTGATTAGATACTGCCTGAGTTGATTTAAGTTGCTGCCTTTTATATAAACGCAGCGCGTTTTATATAAAATGAATAAAGTTGAGATGCAAAAAGAGGGATAGAGACATGTTAATAACTTACAATTGATGAGATTGTAGTTCCCCTTTGACTCTAGAAGTGGTCTGGAAATGGGGGTTCACTGGATATGATGTTATTTATCTTAGTATAAATAGCTAGAGATTCGTTATATGTAATTATGTTTTTATGGCTGCTTGTGAGATCGACATAAAACTTGTTCTTGTAAGAAAAATATGAGATATGCAGTACTTTGTGTAAATTGAACTTTTTTAGCTTGTTTTCAAATGTTCTTTTACATAAGCAAAGATGAATTGGGCAGCAATTTTCATGCTGATTTTGAATGTGGTTTTAGTATTATTATGAGACGTTTAGTTCTCACAGTAATTAGGAATATATGAAGGACATCTCAATTTTTCTCTCTGGTTGTCTCTGATTGTCTCTGGTTTTCTCTGGTCTTCTCTGGTTTTGTATAAATACTTCATAATTCTGAAATTTAAAAACTAGGAAAAACGGTTATCATTTTTTAAATAATTCTGCCATTATTGAGTTTTTTAATTCATTTTTTACATTAAAAATACGTTAATTAACGTTAAAAAACAGTGAAAACCAAAGAAAATATTGGAAAGTTATATTTCTAACTGAAGTAGGCATGGCAACATTGCCAGCCTTTTTTCAGGCCAGTCGAGGCTCAACGGGGGAAACTCGTTTTTATTTTCGTTTCTTAGCAAATCTAGCAGATCTAAATGATCTCAGATCTATGACTTTTCCATGAAATAAGAAAATTTTGTGTTTGATTGCTCTTTAGTCATGTAAAATTGAGCTAAACATGTGTTTATCTCGTTAATTACCTTCCCATACTAATCGGTCATATAATGGAAACCACCACACATGTTAACCGTCGATAAAAACAAGATTAATCATCCTTTATAATTGAAAAACAATAATGTTTAAACTTTTTCAATTAATATTTTATTAACTTAGGTGATTGATTACTTGTTAGAAAGTTACATTACAAATAAGATCATTGAAACATTTAATGAATAAATTTATTAACATTTAAGGAATAATTTATTAAAGTTTACATTGAAATTTATATAAAATCTAAAATAATCATATATAATATAATTATAAAAGTCTGAAAAGCGTATTTCAATGATTAACTATTGCTCAATTAACCCGTAAATCAATGTTCAACGATATTAAATGAAGTAGACACTTGCAGAAGGGTACCGTACAATCGATCGACATCACCACAATTGGATTATACTTAAGTGTACAGTCGTAATCTATGATAATCTTCGTCCTGTTCGTACAATTAATTTCGGAGAGAGTTGGCTTTAAACCAGGGTTAGGTTTGGCACAGTTAGGTTTAGGTTGAATTTAGGAAAATAGTTCCGATTCTATGGCTGGGCAGTTTAAGGAGCGTTAACCCAATGTTTGTAAGTACGAATGTGCGTATACAACTTCCGGCCAGGGCAATCCGTCGGTGTGAGCTGGCTGTGCGTGATCAATCTGTAGTTGGCGTCAAGTACTCCACCGTCGACGCCACATTCGAGGAGTCGCTGTAGAGCATCAAGAGCGGCGTCGTTTGGCGACCAAGCTTTAGAACAAAGATATTAAGTGATGAGGTATTAAGTGTAAGGACATGAAATCATAAAGATATTGATAAAAAAGAGACAGTTTAGGGATAAAAGTACTTACATGTAAAATCACCAAGGAAACAAATGCCAATACTGCGTGAATTTAATCGCTTATCATGTGTGCCAGCATTGTGCCAACCGACACCTTCGTAAATGTTACCATCTTCACCAATCTAGAAGGTTTTAAAAAGAAATAGAGATAGTTTAGATCGAATTTAGGTGGGTTATGGTAGAATTTGAAAATATACTAACTCTGAAAGTTTTGCTTTGATTAGGTTTAAATTAGGCGTAGCATAAGATTAATAATGCAGCTTTAAGATAATTTTTATATCATATTGATATACATATCTTGTATGGTTTTCTTTTAATGTCTATTTATTTATTTATTTATAATCTATTCAAATCTTTAGAAATAATCAAAGTTTAATCATTACTCGTCTTTTTATGAAAGTTAAAAAACTTACTAGAAAATTATAGCCAATATCTCCATATCGCTTGTTATTCATATGAATACCCTGAATTGACTTAACCAAAGCCACACAATTCTCCATCGTCATACATTTTGGGGTCCTCGAATGATGGATAACAACATGCGTAGCAGGATCAACTTCTAAGGATTTGGCACGTCCTTGAAAAGCATGCCAATCGTTTCGTGTGACCATATTTGGACATGCCACTAAAATGTTATTAAATTATGAATATAATGATATAATAATGTAATCATATGCTACCAAATCGTAGTCGATAGCATTTACAATGTATGAATATGAATAATCACAAAAATCACAATAAATCTACGTACATAATCCACAAATCATGGGAAAAAGAACAATAACGTGAATATAAAGCTTATCTTTATCACCCATGCTTATCACTTTGATATGTTTAAGGTTTTTATTGGAAATTTCAATGTTTTAGAGTATTTCTAGCTGTTTGATCTTAGCTAGTCTTTAATCAAATAAACAAGCAAGAAAATCGGTCGGTATTTAAATGATTGCACCACGAATGTTGTTATTTGACTAAATTCTTAATTAAGCAATTGCCAAGTGGATAAAAATTAATCAATATAACGCGTGGCCATATGTCTATATGTAAGTGTTGATAAACGTTACAAATAATTACGTTTAACTCGTGAATTACGCTGTAATTTATTGATTAGTATCGATATTGACGTAAATGATTTATGTCTATGTTTTTGTATGATAAATATTTGTAAATATTCCACATTTCTTAGATTTTAAGATTCAGATGAATTTCTATTTTTGTCTTTTTCTGCCAATGAAATGTTTGTTGCTTTTTTATTTTTATTTTTTATGCATTTTTTTGTTTATTACAATGGTATTTCATTGTTTCAGATATGCGGCGGAAACGAAAAGGAAAAGAAGCTGTCTGGCGGCACGGAAAAGCGGAAAGCCGACGACGGTGAGCCGAATAAGGATCTGAAAAAGGTAGGGAATGCTGCAAGAGCTGCGTCATTTTTCCGTAATTATCATTTATCTCTTTATTTGGTCGTCTGTGCGGCGCTGTGGATGCGGGAGAAGATCGGGTTGACAATTTGTGCGGCTTTCGTTGTGTTCCGATGCAATTAGGCTGTTTCTGTCGCTATAAATCGGGGTAACTTACTTAGAGGATGAGTTAATTACCGAGGTTTTATGTAGGTTTTGTTAATAGTGAGTTCTTTTGTTGATAAGACTTTTTTGAGGCACAATTGAGATGAAAACATGGAAAAATGAGTTTAAACTAGAAGTATTAATTATAGATAACATTTTAAGGGCCGAACCTCATTTCAAACATCAGAAAAACAAGCTTTGCAAGGCATTTAACAGATATCAACTTGAAATAAAAAAAATTCTGAACTGACTTTTTCCAAACTTTAATAAAACCACTAATTTCCTTTTAAAACTAGGAACTACTACTTCAATTTTCATCAAATTTTTACAAAAAAAAGTTTATAAGTAATTCTGCAATAGTTGACCACCTTTAAGCTATCTTACTGTAAATTTTAAAGTCATTAAGCCAAGTCGTTCCTTCTTCTTCTTATTTAAAGTAACACGCGTCAAAATTAGGCAACTCTTCTTTTCAACCGCAATTAGAGTTTCCTCCAAAGCCTTCAACGCTTCCAACGCTTGTCGTACGCTTTTCTCGGTGGTTCGAAATAAAAATAGAAATGACACCAAATGAGATACTTACTGCGACTTGGTCCTTTTCTCTCCAGTCTTAACATCGCTTCGTGTTCCTTCAAGTTACTCGTGATTTTCGGGCGGCCTTAATGGACGAAAAAGGTTGAAACGTGCCACTGCTGCTGCTGTCGACGCTGTTGGGCAAAACCTTTTTGATTACACGTAAATTAATGAAAATCCCGGCTTCTCATGGCTTTAACCGCCCGGAAATTCTATGCTAAATTCACGTTTCGTGCCAATTGCCCGTCGGCTAATGTGTAAAATTGGCATTGGAAGCAGACTTCTAGACTGGTACTAGTAGTGCATCTTCAAACTCATTTTCTGGCGCTTTACGCTCAACTATGCCAATTTCCCCGATAATCCCCGCTTCCAATATGTTTTGTCAGTTTGGTCGGAAGGATTTAAGTAATTTGCGTGGATTTTCTGGTTTGTTCAAGGGAGAAACCTCATTTATCTATTTGAAAAATATACTATGTAAAAATATAAATGATGTTCAAGAAAAAGCTTTTAAAGTCTAGTAAACATTAAATACTAACTTTTTATAGTATATATATAAAGTATCAAAAATTCAAAAAGTTAAATAAATTAAGATTTACCAACAAAAATCGAATATTTTAAGCCTGTAAATGAAGCTTTTCCTGAATATAAAAATATCTACCCACATTTCTAGAAGTAAATAAGAGATAAACCAGATAAAAGAATGAATAATAACGAAAACCTCTGCAAATCTGGTAAAACAAAGTATAATTATAATCCCCTCATGCGTTATTAAAGCATTATTCTTTTAAAACAACCCAAACAATCAAGTTTTTTTTTAATTATTCGCATTTTTCGTTATTATACTGAGGTTTTCCATTATTGTTGCACGTTTTTTTTTCCTCATTAGCATCAAGTTTTCCGTTCATTTATGTTGCTCTCGAGTTTTTCATCGCTTTAAATCGCTGACAGATGTTCAAAACCCGGTCAATTAACTCGATATCATAATGTTTTGTCGGTTCAACAAGCATGATTTACCGGAGTATCGACGCATTCGTTCGTTGTTCGTGTTCGATCCAGCTCTGCGGTTGTGTTTGTTGATTAATGCAGAGTACAAACCACCGCCACCAAACCACCTCCAAACCGCTGCGCCGCCGCTCTTCGGGGGGGAGCTTGGCATGTTCGTCGTCTAACGAAGCCAATTATTTTTAGTTTTACAAATTGCATGGAATATTACTTCTTGTATTTGTTTTCGTCGCTGAAAGCAGAAGGCCTTCTTTCTCTGGCAGTGACAACTATTAGTGAATACAATTTTCAAAAGTTTATACAGGCATTATTAATGTATGTTTAATTTTCTGCAAATTTCTCAAATTATCTCACATTAATACAATGTAAAATTGTTTTATGATAATTATAACACTAAAAATGTTTAAAAACATCTATGAATGAGCATTTTAAAAGATTTTTTAAAATGAGATTTCGTTTAAATTTTTAAATCTGAGCTCCCCAAACACAATAACGAGATATCCGTGTTGAAATTCCAACAAATCAAGAGAATTAATGGCTCAATAAACCGAATCTCACCGTCGGCGCAGGGGCCAAAGTAACGCAATAAAATCATCCCTTCCTTCGTCTTCCCTATTCGGAATGCAGAAGAAAGGGCCGACGCTTTCCGCAAACACAAACTCCTTGATGAATCATCCCTCCTTCTTTGCTGACAGTCTACGCCACCAAACCTATAACCCCATCAGTACTACCAACCCTATTCCTTCCCACTTCCACCAACGTCCTCGCAGGTCCTACCAATGCCTCCTCCGTCCTTCCCCGACCTTCCAGTTCCACCACCGATGACCCCCAACCTCCCCCGTCCATTAGTCCTCCATTCCAGTCACGAGTAAAACGCAATGAAAGCGAAATAGACAAATCGATGGCAGTAAAACACCAAAAACCCCCTCATTTGACGCTCGCGCTGATAGTTTTAGTTCTCGTCTTGTTGCGTGCCCGTTGCGAATTTAACAAATCGAAAAAGTTTTGTGTGAGATTTTCAATTTTCGACCGACGCGCCACCGCCACCGCCGCCAAAAATTCAACAACTTTCGCTATTAAACTTATCCACCCGGATCGCAATTATTTTTTTCTCTCTCTCCGCTTTTTTGATTACTCGATGCGTGCGAGTGTAAAGTTTGTAAATTGAATTGCGCGCAAAACATACGCGATTATGAATATGCACACGGTGCGGCGCGCATATTCAGCGAGATGTGCGTTTTGTTTTCGCCCATGTGGCGTATGCAAATTGAGCGATTATTTGGCGACGCTATCACAACTTCATTTCGGCGCTGTCTGCCGATGTCGGCCGATGTGTCTGGTGGGAATATGCGGTATGCAATGCGTGTCAATAGATGAGCGTCGAGTATTGACACAAACATGCATCTGTTGCCAATAATGTGCCTATTGCGCCTCGCAAAGCACAGTGCATCGGCTTTAGTGCGGTGGCGTCGATTCTCGACCCATCCCCACTCCACGTCGTTGCCGTAGGTACTTCTAGTGCTGCGTAAACAGTATTTTGTAGTATTTGGGAGTTTATACACTTTTTATTACGCTATTCTGTAATTGTAAACTGGTAATTGTATTAGTAGGAGGCCAATTATCCGAATTAATTAAAGTTAATTAAATATTGAGTCCTGTCCATAAGTCCTGCTCATTTCTCATTACCTCTTTCATTAAATTTTGTCATCATACGCAATTATATAAATAAATAAATGTAATATTTAATATCTTATTTTTCATAATAAACGTGTATTAACTTTAATAATATTTTTCGAAAGTTTAAAGAGTCCTCACAGCAATTATGCTAAAAAGGTATTCCAAAGAAACTAAAATATAAAATAAGAAAGTATAAAGCAATTTGTCTAAACATGTGGGTAATTAAAAAAAAACATTTAAATACTTAACGTCGACGATAGGAATATTATTAGTGCAATATAAGATTAAAGTGTTATCGCCGCCTCTCTTACACACTACTGAACAACGCGCACTAGAGTGTTAGCGGCAGTTCTCAACCTACCCTCACTTCCACTTACTACTCCGCGCTCCGTCGCAACGTTGCACTCACCACTCTATTCACGTGACTAAACAACTACGGTGCGAATACGAGGTGAGACTAAAAAGTCATAGATTATAAACGCACCTGACCCTGATTATTAAAGAAAATAAAAAGATAACTTTAAAATAGCTAAAAATGAACATACACATTTCCATAAACCTAAAAAACACCTAATAGAACAAATTTTAATCACACACCTCGAAGTCGGAAATAGGGCAAAATAAAACGCGCAAAATACATGCGACCTCGTCATTTATATACGTAGACGGCAATATATTCGCTTATGAAAGGAAAATATTTTCTATTCAAACGATAGCCGTCAGCCATATGCAGAAAATAGAATATAAATCAACTCAATAAAAGGCTCTAATATTAACGTAACCAAACTATAAATACACAGAGTATTTGTTCAAATTTATCGCTAATAAATATATTAAAACTTAAATTTAAAAAAAACTTTTCGGAAAGCTTTTTCGAAAAGTTTCTCTTCCTTGTCGAAGAATATATTTATTTGTAGAGATTATCCGGAGAGTAATCCTTCAACGTGCAGACATCATCCGCTCGAAAACCAACGCCAACGCAACGAAATTGAACACATATCTTATTCATAACCAAACGTGATTCCACACCGTATATTGCGACCTTCTTATTTTGTTCCATCACCCTCTCTTCTACCTCTATAACGTTACGCAGGTCTCGGCAGGAGTAAAATGGTTTTTGCCGGGGGTTTTGTGCAGGGTATGCAGGAATAAGGTATAACACAGTGAGATTACTATTATGGCATGCAAAAGGATTCCTGCAACGTGCTAAAATTCAACATTTTTCTATTGATTTTCACCTCTTCTTATTCGTCTTTTTTCATAAGAAAAAAGTTTAGTGCTTTTTTATAGTTATATATTTTAAAAAAATGTTGCTAAAAATATTTTTATGTCTATCTATTTTTTTTATTTAAACAACAACCATTTTCTACCACATAGTGGTGTAAGGGATTAATAACTTTCTCACGGCCCGATCCGGTCTCGCTACTGACAGTACTGTTCTGAACTCATGTGCATATGGATTTTTCTGGGGACCGTTGCAAGTGAATCGCCCAACCTTGGTTCGTGTTTTTACCGCGAAGTCAGGAGTTCGCGGACGGTGCCGCAGCCGCTTGTTGAATGAGGAGACCAAGAGGTCACCCATCCAACGCGTAGCTACGTCCGACGTTGCTTAACTGCAGTGATCTAACGAGTACCCAGCTCCTCAACGCGGCAAGCCGCCGCTTATAAATTTGAATAAAGAAATTTATTTTGGTGTTTTTAAATTGATTTGTCTAAACGCCTGTGACTTCTTCCAAATGGATATCCATGTGGCTTGTACGATGGCAATTCGAAAGAACTTTGTTCACCCATTCGGTAGCAGATTGTGAAGCGCTGGCGCCAAACAAAACCGCCAAGAAGACATTACCATTCGGCGAGGAGCATCGACGAGCGCACCGCGCACCGTCATTGTTGTAATCCCCCATCCTTCCCCTTCTCCTCCCTCAACGTCCTTCCCTTCAACTCGTACACTTTGTTCATCCCAGAACCCCACAACCGCCACCGTCTTGAGTCACAAATTAATCACTCGCTGATATATCCGAAATCGTGTGTCCTCCATCGCCTCAAAAGCTTTCCAGCCAGCCACCCCCTTCCACCCTACCACCTCCGCCTACCCCTATACCCCTCCGAACCTCCTCCCGCCAGCCGTCGCCTCTTGAGTATTATAATTATTATATTTGTGCCAGCATCAAACCGGCACCAATCAAACCGCTTGTGCTAATGCTTTGTAAGCCGCTTTAAGGATGTTTGCAAGATTAGTCAAACACCCTCCACTCTCCTACGCCCTTCAGTTCCTCCAGAAAACATACGCATTCACACACAACGCGTATCATTACCGGACAAGATATGCGAAAAATGTAATTAATTACCACAAGACAGCGGCGGCGTCACTACATGGTGACAAGCAGTTTGATGCTAAATTAATTAGGCTTCCCATGATTACTTACTCGGTTGATGATTACTTGGATGAGGCTTACTGAGATTCCGGCGTATTTATATTCACGACGTCGCAGGACTGCGCTGCGGATGTTCACGCAGATTTTCGAGGGTTGTCATAGGGGATTTTCGAAAGAGGGGAATTACTTTAAGCTGATAAGCTTTAAGTGTAGACTTTTAAGTTTAAAATTTATTTCGCGCATAGTTTTTGAGAAGATTGTGTGCAATTAATGCAAACACGTTCCGCTTCATATTTCAGTTTGTTGATGTTTTTCCAGCGTATTGCTGAGTATCTCGGTTATTGTGATATGAAAATGTAATAAAACCCAGACGCTCTTGAGAAAATATGCGAGGCAAGTGGAATAAAAGTGATAAGCATGCAAAGACACACAAAAAACGCGCGAGTGGGGAATGCGAATGCGAACGAGCGAATAGTAAAACGTTTTTATTGTGTGCTTCTGCATTTAATTTCTTCACTTTTGTTTCACAGCCTCTGGAATTGTATAATGGGAATAAGAGGGATTTATGGGGGGTGGGAACGAATATGGCGAAAGTGGTTTTATTGGAATGGTGTTTGAAATTTGTTTGGATTGTAAGTAAGAAACGTAATTTGGTAAGTAATAAAAAAAGAATAAATTTGTTAAAAACTAGTTTTATCGCAATTAAATTCTTTTTCGGATAGGCAAACCGTAAGAATTGTATTTGTATGTTTTAATAGTAGATTATTGTGATACACATATACACACAAACACTTAACAAGCACCTATTTCACACATCTACACTTACACTCACACGCCCTGTCACACATACATAGACACACTCACACGGACTTGAACGTATGAAGGGGTCAGGAATATTCTCTCAACAATCCAATATCTAAGGAATTGATGAGGTCTCTGTATCTTTACGTTAGGAAAGAGTTGTTCCTCCCTGCCAAACAACCCAAATGATCAATTTTGACACAGGTAGAGAAATCAAATAAACTACATTTACGCGTCCTGATATATCGTCTCCCATGATTTCCATCCCTTTTCCTCTCCCTCCCTTCCCTCTTCTCAACGTGGATCAAATTATCCCGGCAAATATTGGACATTGTTCTTCGTCGTCTTTGTCGCTAGCTCCTTTCGTCCCTTCCATTTTGTTGCGGTTCTGTGCAGATCGGAGAGTGATTTAAAGAAGCGTTTAAGATCATTGCTGGTAACCAATTGATAACTCCCGACAGCCGACGCTGGGGAAGGATGAATGACGGCGCCTGTAAATTTACTCACTTATTACTTTCCCCACGTTTCTGCACGTTTTTCCTGTAATCGAATACTCTCTCTATCCCGATGCGCTGGTGGGATGCTAGAGAGACCCCGAGCAACTCAGCTCCCGCCCGATATTTGCGTCGGTGTCGTGCCGCCACACAAATCGAATTTAAATTGCGCCCTGCACTTCAACTTCAATTCCTAAGTGGTGTATTTTCTGTTGTGCTGCACGACCTTACTCTGCACGAGCTACCTCCTTCCCTCCCTCCTCCCCTTCCCAAGCAGCCACAGTCCATGATCGGCAAAGGTTTTATTTAAGTATAAGCTTCCATCGTTATTGCTATTCAAGGGGTGTGCGAGCTTTTCGACGGCTTTGCTGATATTTTTCGAGCGTTTGCATTCGTGTAGGCCGCTCTCTCTCTCTCTCTCTCTCTCTCTCTCTGACTTCCACTTCCGGATTTTGTTTCCGCGATTCTCGACGTGTGTGCGTGGATAGAAACGTAGGCTTTAAATGTATACCGGTTTTTAAATACTCGCAATGAAATTTCGTTTTCGTTTATACATCGCTGTATACAAATATACAAAGAATATATTTGTTAATATACAATGAGAATATTGGATCGGAAATATGAAAGCGTTTAAATTAGTAGTGGGTAAAACAGGAAATAAGAAAGTATGAATTTTACTGTTAATTTCGGTGTTTATCGCGCCAAATTTCCATCCAGGCGTTGTGAGTGGCTATGTGATGTGCTTGCCTGCATGCTTTGTTTCTTTCGGCTTTTGCAAGGGTGGAAATATGGAAGGCCACTGCGATTTCTCAAAGGATTTACGCTTTTGTCTATGGAAGCAGTCCCCTTTTTTATCCGGTTAGATAGAAGCGAAGGCACGTTGGTTTTACAGCGAATGTTAAGGCGCATAAGTTGATTTATGAATGTTCTTTTCAAAATATGGTTAGTTTATTGTTTGTATTATTGTTTATGTGTATATTTTGGTATAAATAATGGGATTTCTTTTAAAATAGGGTTGGAGTTTGGTATTCAGTGCTTTATTATATATTGCTGGATTTTCTGTCATATGAAAATCAAATTTTTATATTTAAACTTACACATTTGCACGCACATACACATACACATCCCACACGTTCATACTTCTACCACACCTACACATGTACTCACATACCTCCCAAACCTACACACACACATGTAAGTGTAAGCTACATTTACACATCCATTACTTAAACTGACAAACACACACACACACAAATGCCTTCAATACTTACTTACACACAGACAGGCACAAGTTCCACTGACTCAATCAAACACACGTCCATTCTTACACTTACACATACATATGCATACTATAGTTACGCACATGTGCACACACACACACACACGCACGCGCAACACTAAAAAACTTAATCAACCACAACATTTCATTGTTATTAAAGCTATTATACACTATATTTTTTCACTGGTCTAGCATATTGTCCAGATAATCACTTTGCCTCCATACGACCGACCGGTGACTACTCATCAGCGTTAATGTTTATTAGCGCAAGTGAATGCGCACGTTAACGCCACTTGACAGTGTTCATCAAGCGTCCACCTCAATAACACGTCAAAACCTCCACCGATAATATTCGATGATGGCCCATTAGAAAGTCATCAATAACCTATTACGCGCCGCCACACAATATACGTACATATAAATCGCTATATAACTATTGCGTTCGAAAATATCAAATTTTGCTACGTTTAAAGTGGTGGAGGCGTTTGCAATGATTTGCGTTTATTGGTTATTTTGCAATCACACACAGATGGGATGAGGCGGCAGGTTGTGTCCGGCGACGCCGCGCCGCGGCGTTTGCGTGGCAACAGAACGACCGGAGAAAGTAAAAGGTCATCCACGTATTATTCAATCTCGTCGCTTCCACCACACTCACATACAGAACACTCTGATAGATAGCTTTTATGTGTATAAAAGTATGTTGTAGTAGAAAACCTCTATCGAGTGTTACCGTATGGTCGTCGTCGTCGTCGTCGTTATTCTCCGATCGGTCCGGTCCCCTCTTTGTCGGTTGCTATGTGATGGGGGTGGCGCGGCGCGGCGCGGCGAGCATGTGGCGTCTGCCTGCCCACCGCGTTCGGAACCGATTATGCGCGACATTGATGTATGGCTCACCTCAAAGGCCTCATCAATCATGATTTTTCCGCACGAACAAAACAGAGTGGACGCAGTGACACAGCAGCCGGGGTGTGATCGAGGCTGGTGGGAGAGACAGGAAGTCTTCCTGTGCGTGCTGCGCTGTTTGGTTGGAATCGACTTGTGCGACGACTTTATTGAATGTACAAATCCCTCAGTGATTCCCATGATGACATTTTCTATTTTCAACCAAAGTCATCTATAGCAGACTATTCAATTCTTTTCGAAGACTTTGGAAGAGGATTTTCTTAATTACGCATTTCATATTCACATATACACTTTCCTCACAATCTTTCCCACACACACAAACACACACACGCACACACACATTGAGCGTGGTTATACTCGCACACATTTGAAAAATACTTTTACAAAAGCATCCCATCCTTTTCCTGTGGACTTGAGGTGCTTTTCTTTCAGTAGAACAGTACAGTTTAGTAACCTTGGACCTGAGTTAATTTACTATTAAAGAAGAGATTATAGCACACTTGACCGCTTCAAGTGGTTCGGATGAAGGGCGTTTGTCATCATTTAAGTTTCTATCCTATTGAAGCTGAAGCTCTGCCATCTTTTGGGGTCGCCTTTTTTCTGTGCAGAAAGCCAATGCTCGGCTTATGTTCTTATACACTCATCTTTGGAGATTTTCAGCTGATTCCGTAAAGTTTTTGCTTGAGTTTTTTTTCTGCCTGCCGTTGCTACTGCGTTGCTTTCACTGAGGCCTCACGGTAAAAAACACTTTCACTGGACTTTGGGGGTGGGCGAGGGTTGAGAAAGCGCCCCCAAAGGAAGGAGAGGTCTACAGAGGAGTCGCATCATTTTGCCATAATTCTATTGATGGCAAAAACAGACGTAACTTTGTTCCAACGAGGGTATAATATATAAGAAGGAGGAGGTGGTTATGTTGATGAAGTTTGTTTGGTAAAGTTGTGGAGATCTGGAGGATACTTCTCACTATTATTCATAAGTTATCTCGGCGACAACCGTTTTTAGTAGTGTTTGAGAACATTTAATAGTAACATATTATAATATCTTGGAGGAGATGAAAAGTAAGGAGATTTTGCTATCAGGTTTTTCGGATAAAAAGACTGGTCAAATGAAGAGGAGTTGGGTAGTTTTTAATAATTTAAGTTAAATAAGTAATTAGCTTGCTGTAGTAGAATGCAGTCCACATTTCACACACATACACACATGTAAACACACGTCGCACACATCTTGCACATATAAACACACATCCACGCATCTCGCACCCATACATATCACACACACACACACACACACACACACACACACTCAACCCACATACGCGCACTCACACGCATACACACGCAACCCACATACGCGCATACACACACAAACGCAATAAAAAATGCTGAAATAAAATGTATAGTGAAAGGAAATTTTTCCGTCGGCCTTTTTATCCCTGGGCAAAGCAAACTGATGCGAAAAAAATACGCACACTTTTATAGGGTTTAAACGCCAGCGTAAATCATGGTATCGGGTTATAAATTTCCCCACAAATATACACACAGGGTGCATATTTTGAGGCGCTAGTGCATTCGGATAAAAGTGGCTCTTGCCCTTTTTTTCGAGTATTTTATCGACGCCTCGTACATATTACCCTGGTGTAAAGTAATGATGGTAATGCATATGCGAAAGCCACAAATAGATTAATTTTATTGGCTTCTGTGGTTCTGGGGGGAATATTAATTTACCGTTTTTCCAGCAAAATGAAAACCGTATTTTTCTGAATATTATTATTTCTTTGAATTTTTATATTCTCTTCATGTACATTTCACACACCTATACATATATCTACACTGTCACACTCATGCATGTCCACACACAGACACATATTCTTCTATCACACACAACACACCTACACACTACTAAACATCCTCACTTTACACACTCATATAATCATACTTCACACACATATATATTTTACATACATTTCACACTCATATACACAAATACCCACTTTACACACTCATACCCACATGCATATACATACACAAACATTCACACACAGGGACACATTACAGAGTAATGTGTATGTGGGAAATACAAACACATAACTTTTACACACATATAAACACATATATTTATTCACACATATAAAACTGAAAATGGATTTAATAAATTATTAATTGGATTTAATAAATTATTGAATGTTTGTTTGTTTCAGGTAGGAAAACAACACTTTTTTCATCAGTTGATTTTTTTGATGGGGTAAGCGATTCTTTTTCGTTTTGTTTATGGCGAGTGAGTGTAACGATGAAGCGTTTGCGAATTTATTCAATCTCTTAACCACAGCGAACAAATGTAATAACATAAAATGTTTACATTGCCATTATGCTTGAAGATAAAAATAGCGAAGTCTAGTGGCATGATGAGAATAGGGAAGGAATGGGGGGGGGGAATTGCGGGGCTTGCACCATCTTCCGGTCTTCCGGTTCGACTGGTAGCTAGATATCTGCTGTGTGGTTGGGTGGAATAGTATGGGTGTGTTTGCATTGGGCGGTTTCGGGGGAAGCAAGGGGCGGATTGTAATAATGCTCGGTGATGAAATAATGCTGCACGTCCTAATGTCCCTTTGTTGTGCGTTGACGCCGGCTCGTCACGCTCTGGTCGGTGGTACTATCAACTACGCCGAGACGAGCGCCAGGGAGCAGCGAAAAAGATAAAGATAAGGCGAAGGCTTCCTGTCGCGTTTCGTCGCCATTAGGACATTATATCACTATTACATTATAACGTCCTCTTGTATAACGTTGGCAAATATCTATAGAGAGAGAGAGAGAGCGATGTTTAATATTTGAAAAAACATTTTACGTTTATTCGTTAATTTGTCCATGGGAGCAGAACTTGTTAGTTTCTTAACCGACAAGTTCCTTCAAGAGAAGAGGTGTCTGAACGAGTTTAGAACGTTTTATTAATGTTAGTACTGCAAATTGGTGGTATATTCCTCTAGGTGCGAATATTGTATAAGGGGCGTACATGAATTATCCGCCTTGGAGTTTAATGAAAAATGGTGTACGTTTAGAGTACATTTATTGAAATAATTTATGCAGAGAAAAGGTATTCAAATCGAAGACGGGCAATTAAGACACGCCCCGTGTTAGTACATGTTGGCGCCACGCATGCCGCGCACTATCCTCTCCCGCATAAACGTGCCCTTCGTATGCTCGAAATAAAGTCAGTTTCCAACCAGCATCAGGTTGAGTGAGTTCGTTCCCCCTACATCAACTTTCCTCCTATGCGCCTATGCCGTATTATTGTGACTTACGATTACTCCGTTGGGAACTCAGTAAAGCCTTTAAAGAAGGCCCGGTGAAATTACAACTCACGGGAAATTAATTTCGTTAAGACGCGTGAGCGCATCCAGTAGATATTTATGAATAAAAAAGATAATTGGTAAATTCAATCTTTGTCGCTTTGGCGCAAATTTAGCCAATTTAACTATCGGGATGGAGGTCCGTTCAGAAGATTCAATGTTTATGGATAGACACATTTTGAAATGTCTCAGGGAGACCGGAGACTCCCGATAGAGATGTGATAAAATATCAAAATAAATATAAATAAATATAAATATAATCGCTCTGTAAAATTTGCAATCCAGAGAATCTTGCACTTTTTGTGGAAGGTGACGCAAGAGAAAACTCAGGACTGTTGGTGAGCCCCAAGAGCGATAGTAGCCTAAGGAAGTTGAAGATTGTGTTTGTAGAGTAGGTGTGCCCGCTTCGGATTCTAGTTTGAGACTAACTTTATTTTCAAAGCTTAAAAACTAACTTAACCTACAACGATCAGAGCCGCAGTTACACTTTCTCTTTCTCCCTCTCTCTCTTCAGCGTGATACACAACGGTACCACGCACTCACCCCGTGGCGACCTACCACTCTCAAATCGCTGGGTTTGGTTCGCACATGTTTTATTGTCTCTGACGATCGAGAGTTTACAACATGCTACGAAAAGAAATACAAAAATATTTTAAACTTGGACAAAATTCTACAAAAATTAGTGTTTTTGAACGTGCGTAAATACAATGCGCCAACATTTCTCGATTTACGACGCACAGCAGGAGTCTCGCACTGACGATGGGAGTTTTGGGCTCGCACACTCAAAGGGGGATTTCCCTCCCACACATACACTTAGGACCACCACCGTTTCCCAAGTTGAAGGTTTTAAAGAGGACAAATTTTGAAATGTTTCAGGGAGACCCCCATTGGAAACGAGTCAAAATTAAAATTCATAAGAATAATTCAGCAGGGGTAGCCCCCAAATGGATATCAAAGTGCGCGACAATACACGGGGCGTGTCCCCGTTTGCAGCAAGTTTAGCAAAATTTTATCTCAGGTAGTGGACCTTAAGTGGCAGTTTCTAAAGATTTAAAGAGCCTAAAAAAGTTGCAGGAAGACCCACCCTTGAAGTTGAATAAAATAAATCAATAGAATCACTTATACCCCCTCCGAAGAAGCCCCCCTCATCGTAGGTTGTTGATCTCTACACTAATGTACTCACTGATATTGGTCTCAATACCAGTAAGTGCGTTTTTATAAATATATAAAAACGATTCAGAGACCATAATCTATGATTGTCTCAATTTTAAAATTGAAAAAGAAGAAATATATAAAATGGAAACAACTAATAACGAAAAGTAAATTCAAACCAATAATTCCTCGGTAAATTTATTAACCACCATTTAATTATAGTCATTTTGAAATTTATCATTTCCACGTTGTATTGTGGTATCTCTGCGCTGGATTGTTGAATCCACGAAATCCCTCTCCAACCTTTCCAACCTCACCGAAAACTTTCCCCGGCTAGTAGTGGCCGCATTGTGGCACGCGGAAATTCAACCAATTTCCACACGACATACCAAATTTATTACCCCCTCTGACCAGATGCTAATCAACAACTTACGATCACTATTATTAAACGCTTTCGCCAACAATAGCTCAGTATAGTGAATGATGACTACGAACGAGAGCGAACGGCGAAACAGTTTTGATAAATTTTACCGCTTCTCTAGAAGGCCAACCAAAGGCGGCAAAGCATAGCGAAGCATAGCGGCAAACATGGTGATAAATGTGGCGAACCGCAATTATTTGTTATGAATAGTAATTAATTAATTCATTACGCTTTGATTGCGTCTATTTATTGGCCGGGCGTTCGTCGTAGACAACCGCAACAATGTGGCAATTACAATGGCAGATAGATAGATAGATAGATAGATATAGCCGTGGGATAGGATGGTTCCGGCGTTGGGAATTGCTGCAGGTTGAGTAAACTATTGAAATCATTCATCCGCGCCATTGAATAACTACAATTAATGAGGAGTAATAAGGGTTGTTCGTTTGTGAGATTGAGTAAATACGAGAGTTTCAAGCTGAAGGAGAGGGAGTGGGAGAGAAATAAAGAAACAGAAAGAAAAAGGGAGAGAATGAGAAGAAAGAGAAAGAAAAAAAACGAGGAAAAGATGCATTAAAAAAAGTTGCAAATTTTTAGGGAAATAAGTTGGCTTGACGCAAACTTGTTTGCAGATGCCTAGCAGGTAATCTTTTCGAGTGCTTTTCATCCGCAGGCCAAAGTTTTACAACTTTCGTTTCGGCCGCTTGCACGCATCCGTACATTTTCATTTCATAACGTCATATTTATTACCGGGTGTAAAAAGAGGAATAATAAAATTTTCCACGTAGATGGGTATCTTATGTTTTATTTTAGGAAAATTAAGTGGTACACAAAAATTAACTCTATTCACGAGGACATGAAATATACATATTAAATTCTTTCATACATAATACGTAGTCAAATTATTCCTTATAGTTTTTGGAGGAAAACTAATTAAAAAATATGACATTTCCTTAAATATCTACAAGAAACAGTCAGTTTGTTGAGATTTAGATAAATTGCCAAGCTTCTAAATTCAAAACAGTACCTTTAAAAGCACACTTGCCATTTTTCCAGTAAAGTGGGATGAAGTCCATAGTGATGTTTGCCTATCTGTTTTTAATGCCCGTATACTTTCCTCCCAGGACTGCTAGATTTAATATTAAAAAAATGTATTTAAAAGAAATTTGAATGTTCTCTACCTACCAAACCACCGATAAAGACACATTGCCTTTCTTATTAAATTAGATCGAATTTAAATACACTGAATGCTTCCTAACAGCATTAACGTCACGATTACACACCACAATTCAGCCTCCTGTCCCCCTCATTCGAGTGCAGCCAGGAAGAGCATTAAAACGCAGCCATCTGTTGTGATAAGCAACACCTGTGAATGCTGCACGCTCGCCGGATGTCTTCCACGCCCATCACCACCACCACCTCCGCCGCCGTCGCCGCCGCCGCCGCCGGTTGTGGTCTTCCCGCTCGCCGAGCACGTTTTCCCTCATTATGCCGCGTGGGAAACGCGTCGACAGCGAACCGACGGAAAAACATCTCAAAGAAGCCTCTCGGCTCTTCTAACCCATAGACTACTGCTGGCAGCATTCCCAACTCAAAGACAAGCAACAACCAAACGAAGAAGACACAAAAGCTTGTTTACATTCCACGCGCGCACGGTTTAATTATATTCCGCAAGTATCAAATGCAAATTTGTGCAAATATTTGCGGGTGGGCCGCGTTGAGTTAGGTTGAGTTTATCGAAACATGCGATAAGCACAAATTTATCGTCGTTTAATTAGTATCTTTAAATGGCGCGGCGCCAGTAAACGAAAATGTGTTGGCGTAAATTTTCGCCGAAGAGTAATGCCATTGCATTACAATCGAAATTAAAGTGTGATTTTTTGCGCGTTTGGGTTAAGCATTGTGCGCAATTAAAGTCAGCAATGCATATAATTACGCGCGGCCGGAAAACGCGAATAAATTTTGACGTGTTTGTACGGCCAGCCGGCTGCTGGCGAGTCACAAAAGAAAAATCTGCATTATTATGAGAATAATTGTATGCATGTCATAAATTATTCCGATATTCTTGTTTCGTCAACGTTCAAATTAATGATGACAAATTGCTGAATTCAACATTTTGACGTTAAATTTCTGAAATATGCATCCCATCTTATTTTCCGTTGATTGTAGGCAACCAGACACTTTTTAAGGATGTTTTGTTGAAAAATAATATTTTTAGTTATGTTATATCCAGCATGTCTAAGTAAGCAAATCTGGAAAAACATCAAATGTGTTTTTAAAACTTACAAAACTGTAGTTTTAGGAAAATGATATATGCAACCAATTATACACTGACGTCATCATTTCATCAAAATATGTATAAAAACCGATGAATAGAATTTCCATGAAAATATCCCGATATTTTTCGATCAGTATCACATCGAAAAATAATAAGGCATATTTGAAGTCCTGTTATACGGTCTGAATGGGCGTCTAAGTCGAGGGAAACGTCAAATTTGATGTGCGGCTTTAGCTAAAGTCCCCCGCCTTTCAAGCCCGAGAAGCGATCTATAAAATAACATCATGATGGAAATGTCACAGACCGTCACAAATCACCACCGAGAATTTCTATCAACTTGGAAAGCCCAGGAACAGCCCAGCCAGCAAGAGCACCGAGCATGAGCAGCAGGCAGCAGGAGTAGCGCAAAACCGTTGCCTTAAAGTACAGCATTATTTTATTTTACGACTTGGCATAACGCGGCCATATGCCAATACACTTCGTGCGCTAGCCTTGGCTTTATAAACTTTATAACCATGACAAATAAGTCCTGAAATGGTCTTTGACCATTCGGCCGGCGCGCGTATTTCATAAATCGGTCGCTCCCACGCTTCGCTGCAAAGCAGCAGCAATCCCTCGAGATCGCAAATTAATATAGCAC
The DNA here is from genome assembly GCA_027575185.1 of Mimaenictus wilsoni. Lineage (NCBI taxonomy): Eukaryota > Metazoa > Arthropoda > Insecta > Coleoptera > Staphylinidae > Mimaenictus > Mimaenictus wilsoni. The sequence continues at coordinate 3,129,498 of JAODAC010000006.1, read as the reverse complement.
TGCCTGGAGGAGCGGGCGAGTCGAGCGTAAGACAGCCACAAAGACGTCGGAAACGCATGTCCCAGTGTGATTAATAATCAAACACTTGAGTGAAATGTTAACAAAATTTCGAATCCGTATTCGTTTTGCCTTCCCATTGGTTTCCGGCGGTTGGATAAACGGACAAGTTTCGAAGGGGATTTTCCTCGGGCAGCGTTCAGGGAAACGCACAATTTCCCTGAACGAACGAACGAACAAACGGTGTGCTCTCGTTATCCCAGGACGGACTCCCTGGGTTGACTGCGATACGCAATAAGCACTCTTAATTACGCCGACTTTTTGTTTGTTTTGCTTTTGTCCTCGGTATTATCATCATGACACGCATAAAAACGTTGTTTGCCAAACAGATTTCGTTGGAACGTTTTAATGAAGTTGGTGGGAAGTGTACGAATACCAATAGGCAATATAGTGCAAGAAAAAAAGTAATATAGGCAGCCAAATATTGACGTCGTCACCTTTTCCTCTAAACCTACAATTCTATCTGCTATAGACAACCAATTATACTTTTCCGTCCATTCTTAGTACTAAACTTACTAAATAAAACTATAAATCTCTAAAAATAACTATAATAGTCAGATCTGGATGTATCCTAAAGAAAAATCGGACTTTTCCGCGATACATTTGCAAAAACTCAGAATGGGTCCATGAATCATAAGCCACTTGTACTTCTCCGGAACATGGCGCATGGGAGAGACATGGTTCCGGGGACCTTTTCGGACCTACGTCCCCGTGCGAACGACGACGACGCCGACGAGTGGAAATTTATACGCGCGGCCTTGCGGAACGTGTATAAATACACCGATGGTGGCGACGGCGGCGGCGGCGCGCCGTCGACAGTGAAATATTGTGCACTTTTATTACGCAATATTTTCCGTATTTCCCGTCCTCGGTCAGCGCACCGCACACCCACCGAAATGTCGTGTCGTTCATTCAAACACGGCGAACGTGAATATCTCGACAGAGAATAAAAGACACACGGCAGGACCCCCACAAAAAATGATCGCCGTTTTCGAGGTTATTTAATCTTGTCCGGGATTGATGGATTTTCGATGACATTCTTAGAAAAAAATTGCATAAGGCTCTTGCCGCCCATATGCAAAAGCTATTTTAGAATACTAGGGATACTTTGGAGTCTATATTTTATAAGTTTTTGTTGCTACAAAACAAAGGAGGGCAAAGTTGAACGATGTAAAAGAATGAGATCAAAGATACTTTGAGAATGAACATCTTGAAATCTAATTTGAAATGAAAGTTAAAATAAAAGTGTAATAAATTGAATTTTTAAGTTTCTTCTATTAATATGTGATAAACTATTATTTCATTGAATATCATTAAAAAAATTGAATTGAATTTTTGAAACATGCATTTTTTAAAACGTAGAGTTCTACATTTTCACTCTGTGACCATCATATGTTCTCGCAATTTTTCAAAATAGGCAAGTGTCCAAAAAAAAGAAAATATATCCCCAAAAAATTAATTCGTTTTAAGCGAGTTTTTCGTTTTTTTTTTTTTTCTCGACGTGATATATGCAACTGGGCAATATTTGATAACGTACACTCTCTCATTCCATTCACTGAGCCATATTTGCTGTTATGTAGGCGCCGGTGATGACGTCCGCGTTCGCTTGGCTGCCTATCGAGCGCCTAATTGGTTGCCTATTCTATGCGAGCAAACAATTCGCGTTTATACTGATTGATGTCCAATTCCATGGGTACAAGTGTGTGAGTATATGTATTGTGTATATACTTGCGTTTGTTTATGTGTATGTAAGTATATATGTATGGTGAGCGTTAGAATACGAATATATGGGTTGTATGTGAGGTCAGGCATGTAACAAGCGGCAACTCGTGTGTCGAGAAGATTTAATTAAAAGTCATACTTCAAACTCGCCGGGGAAACAAATCATAATGGGAGAAAATTTGCACATTTCGCGTTTGCACTTCATGTCTCTCTCTCTCTCTCTCTCTCTCTCTCCTATTCCGAGGAATTACAGACTCCTATGATATGGTATGAAAATAGTCGTATACATTCCGGGCCTCGTTTTACGAATATACAAATTACATTTTATTTTCCGGATAGTGGATAGTGACGAGATGTCTGTGTACTACATTCTCTATACTTATATAAGGTAAAAGCATAAAAGCTTTCTAACCGAAATGAAATCATCAGATCCCTGTTTATTCTTCTTTTTTGCGATTTTACGGAAAGATGTGGAAGCTTGGCAGTTTTCAATTCATCTCCCTCGGATTTTTAGTACCCGCGTGTCGAGCCGCAGCAATGTTTCATTAAATCCTCGTCGTTGGGATGCGAAAAGGCGGTGAAAAATCGGGATGAGCGAAGATAGTGGAAGCTGTGGAGGTGGGGAAACCTCTCGCTTGGGTAATTCGAATTCATACTCGTAGGTTTTAATCATTTACATTGCTCACATTTTTCGGTTTTTTCGCACACACATCCCCAACTCTGACTCATTCCCACCATGTAAATGTTTTAATTTTCGGCGACTATAAGAAATGATAGGACAATATTTTACAAAAATAAAGAAATTATGCAAAATTAGATTATAGGAAGGTTTTTATGAAATATTAAGAATTCCTGTGACGTATGTGTATAACTGGTTGCCTAACACTCTTATCGTTCTTCTTTCATACTACTTCGTTAAATTAGAAAAAAACAATCTCAAAAAATGGATCTCAATTTATTAAAACAACTATTTCCGTCTACAACACGAAAATAAATGCAAAATTTGCAATGTTACCAATGTCATCATAATCATCAACATCTAAGTTTACTCCTCAGGCCTTTCTGAATGTGTTCCTCATCAGAAAGTAACAGCTGGAGAGGAGGATGAACAAGCCGATCAGTGAGTAGACGATCGTGATGATCCAAAAGGCGAGCAGATAGGCGACGCGATGGCAGTAGACGTCGCTAAAGGTCGGGTCGTAGTTGGGCTGGTATTCTCGATAGACGATGTACGAGCCTGTAAAAATCGACATAAATATGTGTTTCGTAAATAGTAAATTGTGAATTTGGCAGCAAGAGGTTAAGAGCATTGAATTTATATGTACCGTACGCTTGCCAGCACAAGTCGAATAAAACGAGGAGGATAACGACGTTGAAGAGATATTTGTTTCTGGTGCGGATGAGCGCCCTGGTGAGGATACCTGTTGAACCTGAAAAATAGACGCGAAAAACGGAGTTTACTACTTGCAGCAACCCAGTCGAAGGCTGGTGGTAAATTTATGGGTACAAATAGAAAGAGGGAGAGAGGGGAACGGACTGTTTTGGTACGGCAGAAAGAGGAATGTGTATAATGGAAGGACTCATCTAATAGAGTTTGAAAGTTTGGTAATGTTTTGGAATATAATATTGCATTCTATTTATTATTTTATGTTTTATGAAAAAAAGATTTTTTGGTGACGTAAGTGCATAACTAATTGCCTACGACAGATTTTGTAGTTGAATGTATTTTGTTCTTGCCTAAAATTTTCTTCATTTTTGAAGAATCTGATTGTAAAATACATGATTTTCACGAGTTTTTTTTCCAAACTCGATGCATTTTTGAGGTAAATTTAATGAATAATTCAGAAACACAGTCTATTTTTTTTTGTTTCTTTGAAAAACAATCTTAAATAAAAACGTATATAAGAAAAGCGTAATTGTACAAACCTGCAACAATAAGATAAACGGGAATTAGCGGATTCACAGTGCAGCTGTGCAGGCTAACCCATCCGAAGACGAACATTGTCGAGAGGACGAGGTACGTAAAGACGACGGACGCGTTCACAACGGCTGCGAAACGAAACAAAAGACGATGCTCCGAAAACGAAATGGACAATAATGTGGTTAGTTCCGGGGGATTTCACTCTCGAATCATGCACCTCCCGGTATTCCTACACTTCATTCCCCAACTCTACATCCCAACCTCCCAGCTTACGTGATGTCTTCTTCTTGATTTTCGCCCATGAAGTGTCGTTACCGTCGCTCTTCCGCCGTTCCCGGGACGGGACGACCTCCTTCGACGACGGATCATTACCATTTTCTTCAAGGCGCACCGAAATAAACACAGGTGATGTTGACTCTGATTCCGGCGATTCCCTGAGTGAAATCTGTGGGTTGAGGAGATTCTGCGAGGGTGCTGTTAACTCTGAGACCATCACGGGGATGACCACATCGTCCATATCGGAGATGGAGTCCACATCAGCGCGGTTGGTGCACCGGAGCGGTGTTGCAGCTCGTCGCATCGCGTACTTTGCATATTCACCAACTCCCTCCACGAGACTGAACTGTTCATCCGTTGTTCATGGTGACAATGCTACCGTTCGACTAAACTACACCGGATATTCAGATCCCCGAAATTCGTACATACACAGAACGTCAAGTATACATACAGTACACACTAATATATACGGTTCAATCGTGAGAGGTGCCTTGCAGCCGTTAAAAAGGACACTATTTATAAATTTCGCCAGGTTTGCATTGGCCGACGTATTTTTGGGACGCGGTCCTGTTTGAGAATCGTCAACTGTATTCTGCCAAGAGTAGAAGGTCAAGTAAATATACAGTGATAGCAGGTCAGTCCAGTCACAACATAGTAATACAATTCCTCTAATTGTATGACATTAAGAATAATTATCGTTGTTATAGTAACATCAAATTTTGTAATTGTAGTTTAAACTAGTTTTGTTGGTATTAACTAATATTAACAGAACTAGCATTATGTTTATAGTACTTTTTACTTACTATTAGTTTCGATTAGTTCATAGTTTTAGTCGTAGTTTTATAAGTTTGGGCAAGTTTGAGCATTCGGGCATCGTCTTAGGCATTTTTAAAATCGATCTAAAATTTCTAAATATGAAAAGTGTTGGAAATGTACATAAAAATCTTTTGCCAAAATTAGGACAAAAACTATTCAATATTACTGAATCTAGAATGATTTTTGTGTTTTTTTGGCATTTTTTATGACGTAAATGTATAACTGGTTGCCTGCCATGATTTTCAACACTTTTAATGCCTATAAATATGGTTTTTGGTGTATAAATCGTTGTCTATAATTATTTATTCCTCTATCGTTCGCCAGGAACATAATTAGAAATGAATGTCCGCGCCATGGGTAATTTGATTGTGTTAGGGATTTTTGTTCCCTAAATATATTTAATATTGTCAGCGCCGCTTAGGATGCCCATGCGCCAGGGCGGCTATCCTTCCCCACTCAAGTCCAGATTTTCGTGTGCTTCATTCGCTAAAATAACTTAAAATAAAATCACTTTCTATCTAGCATTTGGCTGAATAAGTTCACAATTTGAGCAAAATAGCGAATATTACCAGATCTCAATCGTTTTTTGTTTATTATTTGATTGCAATTTTTATAACGTATGTGTGTAACTGGTTGCCTAGACTTGTATCAACGACTTTCATTTGCTTTAGCAGAATGATGATATGACTAAAACTTTCACACAAGCCTTTAAAATAATTCGAGATCTATAAAATCAACATAGATGTATATATGGTGCCCTACATTTTAAAAAAATATTTTAAATTTCTCTTCATATGATATTTTCTAATTAAATTAAGTATTAAGATACTAACAATGCTGATACTGAGGATTTTATTACAACTCTAACCGAACATAGCCACTCGTAACACTAACATTCTTAGAATCATCAAAGAATGTGATTAAGTAGGTGGCGTTAGTTTGTTTTGGCTTGCTCCTTAAGTGGTGGTTTTACCGGAAAACTCGTACACCTCTTCGCCACTATGCTTCCCCAGTACATTCGTACGCCGCTGTTTGCTGCTTCGACAAAATTGCCAATTACGCGGAATGTGGCGCACCCAGGGTCTTAGACAAATTACGAATTTAGTAAACCATGAATTTTCTACGCTGTTATGATGAACTTTTGTGTGCGGGGAGCGTGTTGGCAGGTTGCGCACTAGAGAAATCATTCAGTTCGTTGTAATGATAAACTGCTCTCAGCGCGATGGCGTTGGCGTGCGGGAGGGCCAAACAAAGGGAATGACTGCATAATCACAACAGTCGACCGAAACATAATCTCGGAACCCTCCAGAAAGGCCGTCGAAAATGACGAGGAAAAGACTGCGGAGGAATGAGGAAAAAAGCCTTCTTAAGTAAAACCTACGCGTAATCCCATAACACAATGAATAATACAAACAAAACATTATTGCAAGTCGATGATTTTAGTATAAATTGGTGATTTTGTCGAAATAATTAGTTATTATGGAGTGTCACATTTATGAAGAATGTTTTCTTTAGTTTTTCAAAGTTTTTTGGTGATATTTAGAGGGTTTTTTTGTTAATAACGACATATAAAAAAGCTCTGCAAGGGTAAATACATCTATATCGTGACAGACTGCAAAGCGGCACTAAGGGTTCTTCGCGATGAACAGAGTCTACCCCGAAACCCCGAAATCTTTATTGCTACTCTTGACTTTTCAAGTACGGTTGACCGCGCCTTCATTGTTAAGTTAATCGTTTACAACACCGAAAGAATAATTTATGCACTGGGTGTTGCAAACCCGGTTTTTCTACCTGGCCGCGCTATTAAAAGAGAGAGAGAATGTCTATCATACAAGCGATTAATGTGTAATTGTATAACACATTAATATATTTTTCAAGATATGTAAATTTCTAATTTTTATCTAGATAATCTTCTAGGCGGCTTGATTCTGTGGAGATATTCAGGCGTGATATTCGATGCGAGAAAGACGCAGCTGGACAATGTCTTGTACCTGGCATATCTTTCTTAGGGGTTGGAACATCACCTATCTCCTTTTTATACATAAGATATGACAAAGAAACCCCGCTTCGGCGATGCGCATTGCCAGCTGCGACGCGCTAGCGACGCGCTGACGTGATAATAAGCTCAGCTCGGACGAAGGGTCGAACCGTCCAATGCCGAGTGGTTGTGAAAGTGAGAGCGACGGACCGTCTCTCTCATCTAATACCGCGGTCAGTTTCTGGAAACATTCAGTCCCCTTTATTGCACACTTCAAATTCCGAAATTTTTGTTTACGACGTATGATTATGGGATTTACGACTTAAGCTAGTTTCGGACTTATTGGCTAGACCGCGATGAGCAGTATAAGTCGAGGGTAACTTCGAACTGCACACCAAGGTATTGTAGGCAATACAAAGGCGTACATACTAGCCAAGAAGGCAGCAGAAATCACCTTCCATGGCCCTGAACCAACCTGTGGATTATCAAAGTCCACAGTAAAGGAATGGATCAAAAATTAATATCGTGCCAGTCACGAGACCGTCTGGAAGGACGAAGAGGGTATTCTGCACTTGTGCATCCCTAGCACCTGAAAGACTTTTTTTTGCTAGGCAGCGAGCAGCTAAGTCTCGCTGAATTCAAGGAGAAGTCATTCAAAGAGATTCTAGCCTTTTCAAAGGTTATCTCCGTTATTGGGCCATAGTATTATTCCATGCACAATAGATCAAAGTTGGTCGCGGTGCTAGTGACACTGATCGCCCAGGATTAATTAAAAAAAATGGAAATCACTGAGAGTAAGATTTAAAAATGACATGGACGTTTTGCCTTCTTCGATTTTCGGTATTACCATTTACAAAAAACACGAAGTATATTTACAGAAGGCACTTTAGTGCAAGTGGGAAAATTCCAAGATCCCATAAAACTAAATTTCACTCCCTTGAATGGAACATTCATTCCAAATCCTTTCAATTCAAATCGCATTTTGTAGACACAATTTTAGAACTTCATATACATATTCACTTCCACCTTTATCTAATATCATCTATCTATAAAGGTTAAAAAGGCCTTAATCAAAGGTAACACATTTCGTTAGGCTTCTTTAGATACGAAACATATTAAATTTCACCCCAACGCGTCGCCGACTGACGCTCGCATCTACGTAGAAGTACGCGGAAAAATGTATAGAAAAGCTAACGCCGTCAAATAGTTAAGATTACCACTTTCTTGGAAATACGGCAACAGGAAACTGTTCCAGACATGTGTTTTCCGCATGCAGAAATGCGAGAAAAGCATTCGGTGCTTCTGCGTACACGAATAACTACAACCTTCGTTCCCTTCCCACAACCTCCGTCTCCAGCCTGCCTCGAGAGGATCCGTGAAATTCCGCAAAGTAGACGCGAAATTGGATTGCAGCAAATGGATTTGCCATACCCGCCCTCTATTAGTCGCTGGCGCATCCCGAATCCGCCGGCGAACAAGCCATAAAAGTCTATTCAAATGTTTGCCAAGTGAATTATTACCTCGAGTGCATAATAATCCACTGGCGGTAGTTTTATTGCCGCCCGCCTTTAGGCCCACGTTTCATTTGATTAAGAAGCGTACAAATCGGAAACGTATTTATTTGCCCCTTCAAACGACACAACGCACTTTGCTCTTGTTTCCTAAGAGAACTAGAAAGAGACATACCAGTGAGAAGGAGGATAGCAAGGAGAAGGAGAAGGAAGAGGAGAAAAAGTAGGAGGAAGTGGCGGAGGAGGAAAAGGAGAAGGAGGAGGAGGAAAAGAAAGAGCGCTGTTATATAAATAAAACTTTTTGATTTACTGACAAACCTTCAGGTGAATTATGGTCTCTTTATGGAAGTAAAATGAAGTTTTCCTAGATTTCTCTTGAAGAATTGCTTATATTTTCTAGAATTAAGTTGATAACCAACCAATCTTCATTTTCATAGATTACTACCGAAAATTGAGTTGAAAATTACTTTGATTGATAGAAGTTTAGAGTTTGTAAAATGTCAATTTCTCTAAAATATTTACGGAATAAATGTAAACCAAGAAGATGTACAACCAAGATATACAATAAGAGAATCATGGATGAAATTAACTCCGGCTGACTCTAAATTGCTGTGGAAAACTAATTAATTTTTCTTGTCACACAGAAAATTGCAGCGTTTTCGGTGAGCCATTCCCACAGGAACGCGTTGGCGTTTCGTTAACCAAGTATCGATTACGTCGCCTTTCTAATGAGTTTTGTTTGCTTTTACCCCGTGCTGCCGCCCCCGTGTCGCCCCCGCAGCGTTATGAAAAGCGAACAAATAGCAAAGACAACGCCTGCGAAGGCGACCGACCGAAAGCAAGGAAAAGCCGACTCGTGAGCGTGAGCAAAGTGTTGCATTTCCCTCGAGCGCGTCGATTCCACGCCATCGCGAGCGCACTAATTAACGATTACAATTGTCGGCGGCGACACGACGCGCGGCAGGGGGTCCGGCACACTAATTGCCTGGTTCCGGCCATTGTGTACATACATCACTAACCCCGAACATGTCCCATCGTGATCGTAAAATTCTACTGTCCCACAATACTCTCTAACTTTTTACTAACTCTCTATACAGTTCTCTAGCATATACTACCCTCGAGGTAGAGGTTTGAAGTTGAGGAGTTATGGTAGGTGGCGCTGTAGTAGGTGGAAGGACTATGAACCCACTGGGGATATCTACAGTGGCCAAAACGCTGTTAACGAGCAGTTTATAGGTTAAGGTCGATTGTTCAGGCATCAACAATAATCCGTGTCGGCAAACAATCCGTGTCGGTATCGAGAGGTTTTACGAGGGGAAATGGAGACGTTAGGGTGCCGTGGAGAGATGTGGAGGCACGTAGGGGGGCGGGTAAGAAGATAGTTTAGGCAAATGCTGTATCTGTTGTGGTCGTGTGCTGAAATTCTCTCTAGGAGATTGTAGGAGGCTCCTGAAAGTTCTGGCCATCATTGGGGAGGTTTGCAGAGAGTTTGGGGAGGTTTGGAGAGTATCGGGGAGGTATGGAGACTATCAGGGAGGTTTGGCGAGCATCTGGGAGGTTTGGCAAGGGCCGAGGAGGATTGGTTAGTGTTTGGGTACATTTAGAGAATGCCTAGGAGGTTTCGCTAGTGTTGGAAAGGGACAATGAGGACAATAAACCCAATAAGCTCGTTTGCACCCTGCCAGATGCCTGGCATACCCCACCCCCGCGTTATCTCGTTATAGGCCCATCATCGAAACTCGTCGTGATCGTCCGGATCTACGCGATGGATGCAACATCAACGCATGAGAAACGCTATTAATTCGTTAATAGAGAGCAGAGCAACTTGATGTTCACAGTTGTGGATACTCCGTTGGTCTGATGGTTGGGAGACTATGTATGCGGGTGTTGTAGTGGTATGATGGTAACAGAGGCAGCTTGTTGCCTCAATTGCGAGGAAATTTCAAATTTCTAGCGTTCCTCCTCCACCTCCCTGGAAATCCCTGAAATTTCATTCCTCCCGAACGGGCACTCATTTCCGATTAAATGAACATCTGCGCTGATTGGTCTCACATGAATGGCTAGAGATGCTCACAAGCAGACGCCCAAGCAGACACAATGCATATTTCGATTAAGATTGCAATCGCCGCATGTGCCACGATGACTTTAATTTGTTCATAACATAATTGTGTCTTGTCTTGTCGATTAATTTTATTTTTATGATGAGAACATTGACATTATTTTACCTATGAAATACGAACCAAGAAAGTGTTTATAACGTATGCAGATTGTAGAGATAATATGAGGGTTCTCAGTCTAACCCCACCACATTTTTTAAGCTCATCGTTTATTAATGCATTATATTTACTATGCAATACTTTTTAAATACTTCACAGATGAATGTAAATATTTCGCTAATAATTTTAAAGTTTTTTCGCATCTTTTTACCTCAGTCTATAGTACGAAATATACTAGGTGTTTCGAAAATTGCATATAAAAATACTATCAAAATCATTTCCCAAGTAATCTTTAATAGTTTACGTTAAGTGATTTTATATAATAATTTTAAAAAAATACAAATATAAATTCGAAATACAAATATTTAAAAAAATGTAACAAAAACTCTAATTATAACTACGTCAAGAAAAATGAATTAGTTTTCCACGGTAATTAAGTCCCAGGCAAACTTAATTTGATCCGTGTTCTATCATCTAAGAGTATCCTTCAATGTTTCTAACGGGAATGAAGCCCGTTTTCGCATTGACGTGAGGAAAACTTGGAAACGCCGAGTCCCCGACTCCTTCCACGGATCATTAATACGGCTGCGGTCTTCATTCAATCACAGCCAATCCTCCTCTCAGATGTAGAAACTTTGATTAAATGTTAATTAATATGTTATATTGGAGTATCTGTGAAAAATTACGTTCCGGGGAAAAGACGTGCCCTGGGAAAACAAATAAAGCTCTGTTCCCTCTCTATGTAAATGTCTACATAACCGGAAATAATCTAATCGTCCCTCCAAAAACAGGGAGTACTCTCGAAACACTCTCCGGCCATGGCTTGCAATATTTATTTGCAATGCATTTGTGCAACGCTACGCTCGTGAAAAAAATGTTTACGCTCTCTCTTTTTTTTCTCTCATCGCTAGGACGAGAAAAAACTGAGAGCGACCCGAAAAAATAATCCGTTTGCAGTACGTAATCTAGTTAAGTAATCCGCAGAAGATTATGTTGGTAACTTCAATTTCGCGTGTTTTGGCGCGTCCGGTTTTTTTTCTTCTTCATCTTCCATGGCGCGGAAGTCGCGAACATTTAAAAAGTTGAAAGCTTTTCGCCGTGCGCTCTTGGTTGGTAGGCGCTTCAGAGAGGACGTAAAAGAATAAAAGTGGACAAAAATGTGATAGCTGCAAGCAAGTTGGTATTAATTAACATTGAAATTTTCCGAAATGGAAAAAGTGTAGGGGGGAAAAACGGCAAGGCAACTTGCCTTTTAATTAGGAGTCTTTGCCAACTTTTTTTTCACGTGGTGCTCTTTTTTTGCAGGCCAAACTCGAGACCAAAGCGCTGAAAGCCAAACGGCCAGGATTTACGGACGACCGATACAACGAAACTTCCTACTACATCGAGAATGGTAAGTTCCGGTTTGCCGGGTTTGACGTTATAATGCGATACTTTTTAATTGGCATTTCTCTAGATGAATTTAAATATTTCGACAAGTATTTTTTAAGTATTTTAACCGATATCTTTACCTTTGATAGTTTCGAATACACAAGGTGTTTTTTATCGCTCTGTATACAATGACAAGCATTTTATTTTGTAATTTTTCGAAATTTATCAAAAGCGCCACCTGTCATTGCAACGTCTATTCGCAATAAAAGTTGTAAAACTTCAAAACTGACTACCTGATTTTCCCTTAAGTAAGGTAATTTACCTTATTTCTTATTTAAGAAGAAAAATACAAAATACCTGTCAATATATTTAATTTCAAAACCAACAATCTAGGCCCAAGATAGAGACAACTCTTTGAAGACATACCGTCTTTGATATTGGAAAGTTGAGCTTATCACGCCCGCAGCGACGTCAAAACATCCCGAAAGTTATAAAAAACGATCGATTTTCACATTTTCTTTTGGGCTTCAACACGGTGGTTTGAAGTCCGTGTTGGAGTTTGAAGAACCGTGTTTGACTTGCAAAGGTGTGCAAGAAAGGAAATATTTCCTTCCGGAAATATTCTAACATATTAGCATTATGTGTGGAATTGTGCGAGCGCGAGACGTAAATTTCCACCGCTAGACGACATCGTCGGTCGTCTTCGTCTGATAGAAAGAGAGGAAGTTTTATTGAAGTTTTCTACAAGTTCGCAGAGATCAGCTGTTGTGCGCTAAAATCGAATTCGTCACCAGCATTTCTTACTTTTTGTTCCCACACGATTTTCTTTTCTTTTATTAGGATTTTGCGTGCAATTTGCGAATTGAATGTAATTTTTTTTAATAAAAATCTTACGAATTTTTAAACGTACTTTATTATGCTACCTGTAGGTGGCGCTATTTAAAGTTTTCAACATTATATCTGTTAGAAGATTTTAATAATTTAAACTTCGCAGCACTATCAGCGAGAGAAAATTCCAACCAACCCGACCAATAACCCCCGAGCTTACATTTACACAAAGCCAGTGCATCTTTAAGACTGTCGAACTAAGCATCAACTGCATTGCAAAGCCGCTGAGGACCAACTACCGCCTCGTGACGCTCACTTCGCGATTACTAATATTACTCGCTAATAGCGTTACAATAAGTTCTCCGAAAAGACGACCTTGAGGTTTGAATTTGAACATCGGCGACTCTCGATGATGTTCGTGTTGACAAATGCCGTCATACGTCTTCCGCTGTAATCGGACGTTGTCATCGTGCGTTCTCATCGTGCGTTGATCGTTGGGTTGAACTGAACTGACTGTAACATATCTAGAAGAGTATGTGGAGGTGAGGGTGCCGGTTGATGATGAGTGATAGAGTGTTGATGATATATACACTGTTTATTACAAAACATATACGAAACGTTTACAAACACACAGCAAAGAATACAGTACAAATCGCGAGGTAGTGGAAGAGATCTTGACGGTACGAAAGCAGCAGACTAAGTCCCGAGGCTAGGAAAAGAAAATACATTGCAGCCTCAGGTGTAGAAAAAGGTCGGTACAGGTAGGAAATATTGACGGATCAAAGAATAACATGCAATAGTTACTTTGGATTGGCTTAGGACGAACAATTGGTTAGTGAGACTTTTGGAGAAACGTAGAAAAGTAGTTGAAGAAATGTAAATACTAAATCTAAAACATACTAAAATGTGGCGGGAAACGCCACAAGTATCTGAACAATTAGAACCTTCTTTTCCGTAATATATGTAGAAAATTAAGTACGCTGATATGAGTAGTAAAGGAAAATCACAAATCTCCTCAGGAAAAAATGTACGACGATATGTAATCAATGACGCTGTGAAAACACGGTTGTAACTGTTGTACGTTTTGCAGGTCTGCGCAAGGTCTACCCGTATTACTTCACATTCACGACGTTCACGAAGGGTCGCTGGGTGGGCGAACGCATTCTCGACGTGTTCGCACGCGAATTCCGCGCGCATCCCGCCGAAGAGTATGAGCGCTGCATACAGGCAGGCACGCTCACCGTCAACTACGAGAAGGTGCCCACCGACTACAAGCTGAAGCACAATGATCTACTCGCCAATATCGTGCACAGGTATTTTCCTGCTTAAACCTAACTCTCCAACCTGAATGTCCAGATGCCACCGATACTCGCTGCTGTACGCCGTTCTATGTATCCTGTATCTTCCTCCTCCAAACATCTACCTGCTATCAACCTCAACTATCCGACTGAATTTCGCAATCCGCGAGCTTGAAATATTACACAACAGCAACACACGTACGCTGGTGAGATGGAGTGGTTTTATTATATAGCGACGAATTCTGGACCACTCGCGGCTCGACGCAAACATAACATTAAAGTTTTAATCAAATTGCTCGGGTAATCCCCAGCGCGCTTCGAGATAAAACTGCACTCTGAGATTATCGCTGGGAGAGTAGTGTGAAGGAGGAGGGGAGCGTTTGTTGGTACTTTTTGTTGGCTTTGTTACGATTCAAAATTAGACGGATGAAATGTAACGGTTTGTAATGTTTATAAATTTGACTAGGATCTCTAAATCTAATTAAATTATAGCTACATGATGTAGATACAGACCTTCCTGGTCTCTATCAGTCTCTATGTTTCTATGTCGGGGAGAAATTGACGGTTGAAAACGACAGCTGTTACTGAGGGCGTTGGGTGACGCGAGCCAATGGCGGTTACTGACGGCCCCTCAGGAAAGCGATAGGTCTAGAAATGTATTCAAATCGAGAGATTATACATAGTAGGGTGTAAAGAAGAGCCTAGCAATACAGATTTTGGTTGGTTCAGAGTATAGGAACCTTCCCTCTTTGAGCGACGACTTCAAAAAAGAACAAAATCTATTATAACAAAACCACTCTATCTTTGCTTGGTTTCACTTAATGCTTATCTTACAGTGTGAAAGTCAGTTGTCATAGACTGTTTTTACAACTTTAATTAGAACATAAACCAAACTAGGAACACTGCATGGACATCTTCCTCCCCTTCCATTTCCAGGCTTTTACTATGGCCACTAATCATTCTCTAGGAGTGATTGTAAAAGTATTTCCTTTTCTATTAGGTGTACCCATAAAAGTACACTCAAAAGTACCCTTGATTGTACACTTAAAAGTACCGTTATACCTCCTATATTCAAAACTATGGTTATCATTTTGGAAACACTAATTGAAAGACAATAAAAAAAATTCTAGGACAAACCTGCTTGGAACTATCTAATGCTTTTTTTTACATCTACTTTTTCCTTTCGAAAGAGATTCCAGAAAAATGCATTAGTCGACGAAGCTCCAAAGCGTGTTTGCCCATTGTCATTTTGCAAGCGCTAGAGTACCTCAAGACGTACTAATAATCTTTCCAGACACGAAGTACCAGTGACGTGTCATCCCATCACCATTGTGCACATGGACGAGGACGTAGTGGTGGTGAACAAGCCTGCCTCTATTCCAGTAAGTGGCGCCCAAGACTGCCAAATAAATCGTATTTTTCAACATTCGATTACGATCCAAAATCTAAACGTTGTTCTACCCATATCCATTCGGTACTTGAAACGAATATATCCAATCGACACACAGAAATTTAAAAAACGCGATATAATGTTATTTAAACATGAAATAACGCTTTCTTTTGAGATATATAACATTTTCCTTCCTATTTGTAACTTAGCTGTGCTTAGAATGACATATACACCGTTTGAGCGAATCCTATTTGTCGCTTTTGGGCGAAAATGACGACAAAATGGGGCGCTTCTTGAAGGTGCTTTTCTTCTTGGTTTGTTTTGCAGACATGAGACACCCGTGTTAGCAAACCGAATCAAATTAATACATGTAGACGAAGAGTTAATTGTTTTGGATAAACCGTGTTCGCTTCCGGTGAGTAGTACCGCGTGGTTTCCGGTACCCCATGCCCAGGAAGGCGTTTGTTTGGGGCCTTTCTCGCGCGCCGTGCTTGGGAAGACAAACACGAAGAGACTGGTGTCCAAGTCTGTCTTAGCTGCTGCTAGCGCGAAATCTATGCTAATCGCCTGCTTTTCACAGTTGCCCCTGTATACTATCTATATACGCCCAGAATTCTCAGATTTCGTTACTTCATCACGGCGCAACTTTTCTTGTTTTACTAATGTTTCCAATTGTTCGGTTGTTCCGTGTTTTTTTTTTTTCTTCCAAGTCAAGTTTAGTGGGACAAACTTTGACCGTGTAAATTATGTAAATACAACGCGTATTATCACTCTTATATTATTGGTACCAACATTTATTGGTATCAAAATTTATTGGTACCAATATTTGGTATCATAAATGACCAAAACAATAATTTGTCTTTCTAAAATCTAGGTCCACCCTTGTGGCAGATACAGACACAACACAGTCGTATTCATCTTGGCCAAGGAGTACAATTTGAAAAATCTCCGGACTATTCATCGTCTGGATCGACTCACAAGCGGTTTGCTCTTGTTTGGAAGGTCCCCGAAGAAGGCTAGACAAATGGAACATCAAATTCGCAACAGATTAGTGCAGAAGGAATACGTCTGTCGAGTCGAAGGAGAGTTTCCTAAGTAAGTTTAGTCTTCAATCCCTCTGTTAACATGTTTTTTTGTGTGTGTTTACGTGTGTTTTGTGGTTTTTCCAAGCAGTAAATGAAATGTAATTTGTTCCTCTTCTTAAATTCAGCTTCTTCACGAAGGGGAAATTGCCTTCGTGAACAAGCTGAATACTTTCACACTTTCGCACTTTCCGATCTATAAACACTCGTAGACTCTCACGAAGAGTCTATCAGAGTTTGTCTCTGAGTCTCAGTAGTTCTGAAACATTCAACAATACAATTTAACTTTGCTTTAATGAATCGATGCATTTTTTATGTGCCTGTGAATTGAGAGTGGTATGTGCGTGTGTTTGGCGCCAAGTTTTCTTTGCCAAACACACGAGGAGTTCTCGAGGAGCTAATACAATCAACTGCCAAACTTTGGTTTTCTTTTGTTTCTCTCGTGGCATCATTGGTGTAGTGAAATCATCGAATGCAAGGAGCCAATCGAAGTTGTCAGCTACAAAATCGGGGTGTGTAAGGTTTCCCCGAAGGGCAAGGATTGCACGACGAATTTCCAAAAGTTGGGCTACAACGGCAAGACTAGTATAGTGCTTTGCAAACCGAAAACCGGACGTATGCATCAAATCAGGGTTCATCTTCAATATTTAGGTAAGTTTTTTATTCTTTGATTTTTTCTTCCTTCATTAATTCATATGTTTCCTTCATTTTCTTTAATGCTAATTTTGAAATTAATGTACCTCTAGGTTATCCTGTAGTGAATGATCCCCTTTATAACCACGACGTATTTGGACCAATGAAAGGCAAAGGTGGTGATCTTGGTGGGAAAAGCGACGAGGAGTTGGTGCGTGATCTGATCCACATACATAACGCCGAAAATTGGCTTGGAATGGACGGGGATAGTGAATTGTCCATGTTTAATCCTCGAAAAGGTGATTTGGACGAGTCCCTAGTTGGTACATTTGTACAGAAAGGTTTGTCCCCTTTATTTTATAGTTTTTTTTTTATAGGATTTTATTTAAAAATTGATAAGCTACAACGTATTTTACAAAAAAACGATAATTTCAGACCGTTTAGGTGATGATGATGGTGATCCAGTCTCAAGGGAGCCTTCCCCGTGCGACGAATCATTGGATAGCAACAACCAAATACCTCACCCTCTCTCAATATCACCGCTTTCATCCGGTGCTATTGCAATGATGCCCACTCTACAGGCGGGCAAGGAAAACGATGCCAAAGTGACGGTGGCTACGCAGACGGGTCACGAAGCCCCCGATTTTAGCTTCAATCCCGATAAAATGACCGTCGACAAGCACTGCTACGAGTGCAAGGTGCGATACAGAGATCCAAAGCCTCAGGACCTTGTTATGTATCTGCATGCATGGAAATATCGAGTAAGTCTTTTTTGTTAAAGAATTACTCAAAAAATTGTACTCAATAACTTATTATTTATTTAGGGACCTGGTTGGGAATACCAAACCGAACTGCCCACATGGGCCAGCGTTGACTGGGTGGACCCAAACGACAGTGAATAGTAAAACTGTTTTCCACTCACTAACTAGATTGTTCAATCTTAATCTTCATCATCGAAAAAAAAAGAAAACTCCTTATTTTTAGATTCTAGACTTAATTTGACGAAATCTTCCCTTAGTTTCTAAGTATCAACAGTAACAAAGACCACCTTGGTTGTGACTACGTGTTTTTAATGCGACTACGTGTTTTTGTTGTGACAAAGTGTTTTTATTGTCATATTTTCCCCATTCTTCAATTCCCAAAAGTTTCGAATTTGATCAGGGAGAGACATAACAGATTTGTTTGCGTCCACTTTTGCGTATTTCAACGTCAACAAGGCAAGATGACATATTTTTATACACAAGAAAAACACAATTACCAACTATACCAACTACAATAAATAAATTTACTGCACATGACAAAGTGCCATGAAGACAGCAAATAATACCAAAAAAACCTTCTACTGTGAAGGAAGGAAGGGACATAATACCATTGTACTGGAATACAATCGTGCCTTTTTATAACGTACGTTGTCAACACATGTTTATCTATCAAAAAAAAAACGATGAAGAAATGCAACAAAACACTATTTAAACACAAAAATCAATAACAAAACTATTTGATGAGGGTCAAGTTTAATTTATTGGCAAAATCACTGTAAACGTAATTAAATATTCAACTCATATCAAACTAAAGCTATGTATTTTACACCTAAGCTACATATTGTTCGTGTTTCTTCATTGACGATGCTGTTTTCTCTGTACTGTAAGGAAAAAAATGAATTCTTTAATGTATACCCGATAAGCACTGACACATGGATTGTTATAAAATGTGATATATAGAAGAGAGTGACTCGAATGCAAATATAGAACATTTCGATTCAACCCATAACAGAAAAACACATTAAAGTGTATACAACAATAGTATATATAGATTACGTATAATTATAAAAGACATAGAGAAGAGGATGCATCATAAGTCACATTATTTGTTACTTAATTTCATTTAAAATGCTGTTTAAACATCTCAAAAACGCGTTTATTACTTACTAAATGAGATGTTTCTTGTGATCGGATTTAAGGTCAGTGCTTAGTTTCTAAGTGTACGTAGTGATTTAATTGATTTGAAAGACATTTAGTTTGTAAACTACTTACGAAAAAGCGTGTTGTTACAAAAGTTAAGTTGAACATGTTACTGTTAAAACGTTTTGAGTTTATACAATGGATTTTTGTATACTATTAATGTTATATTAATTATTCCAATTTATGCGTTTTGTTTTTATTGATCGAAGTTGTTATTTTTAGGCGTAAATTATCTGACAATGATGGAAAAGTGGTGTCATATCATTGCACACTTTTACTGCGTAGCTGGTAGATAAAAATCGAGCAAGAAATGTATTTGGAACAATCCCAATCAATTGAGCTTAAAGGTTTTTGAAACTTTCAAACCTGAAGAAGTTTAAAAACAATTCTTAGAAACAACTGTATAAACAGCGCCGATTTGTATCATACAAATATAAACGCTAAAAACAAAAAGAAAAACAAAAGAGCTTTGTGTAAATCTATTCAGACTATTAAAAAAAAAAGGAAAGCAAATGTTTGTTTGTAATGTAGAGAAAAACAATGCTTATAGCGCTTCCTGTTTGTTGATTAAACATAAAATAGCTCTTTTATAATACTAATAATGTTATTGCGGCTAATAGACGATAATAAGAACTTCAAAAATTAGAAATTAAAAACATATTAATAGAAAACAGAAGCATTTAGATGCGATTTTTAACTTTTACACAATACGAGAGGTGCGACACTCGTAAATTTAAACAAATCTTTACGAAAATGGAAATAATTCTTATAAAATCAAATTTATGAGCAAACATAAAACAAATTACAGTAGAATCAAAGGTTGAGAACAAAAAATAAGTGAAAACTAATAAAAGTTAAAAATAACGCAGTGTACCAATCGATTATTGCATAAATAATGAAATATATGATAGCGAAATTTATAAAATGTATTTTTCATAAAAGAATTTTTAACATTGGATAATATCTATTAGAAGAGAATTTAACGCTTCGATATTTAGTTGATAATGTTACGAATTGAAAACCTATTAATACACACAACACAGAAAAAAGACGATATTTGTTAAGCAAAATATATCACTAGCTGTTTGTTGAGAAAAGACAGTATTGCGTTAAGTTGTGCAAATCGTTTAGCATTTACGTCTTGCGAATTTTGGAGGAACAGACAATATATGAATATGAGAAACTATACTAAAACCAAAACGAACGCGCACCAATTTTTCACACATCTCGTTCTGAGTTTCTTTTACTGTTAGTTTCGCTGCGCTTTTAAAAGGGGTCGTTTTATTTCGATTGTAGGCTGAAGCATGGTCAGCAAAAGACGCAGAATGCGTTCGGTGATGCGTTATCTACCATCGCATTCATTGTACATTTGTAAACTCCGTTCTGTTCACAGCTTGGATCATCTGTGATGAATTAGAATTTGTTTCGAATGCTTGATGGAAGCAGTTTTATGTACAATAGTAGATATGTAATTAATTGTAGTTTGAGTGTGTCTTTATTATTTAAGTCATAGTTTCTTGTCAATGATTGTAACTTTTACAATTATAATTACAAAACGGTTAAACATGAATTATGCGTTTCATTTTCCATATTTTGGCCTTAGTTATTTAAAGTATTACAAATTTTTATATTTTGATACTAGTAGCGTCAGATAGCAGTGAGTGATTGAACTTTTAAAGGTTTGAGATGTGTCTATAATACAGAAATCCGTCAGTGCTTTTAAGTGAGCTTTGTGGTTTAGAATTATTCTGAGAGATGTCACTACTAGTACGAAATATGATATTAATTTCATTTAAAATTTAAAAATGCTCGGGATTTGCGAATTGTACCAAGAAATCTGCCAAAACGGAGAAATGAATTTTTGACACGGGAAAACGGTAAAATTGCAAACTCTGCGGCTGGCGCAGCTCAACAAGAATGATTCTGTTCTACAGTAATTAGCGTCTAATATGGCTATCAATCCATGATACATTTTCCGTGTTCTAGATTTAGGGCCAGTGCAGGTAAGTTTCTCCAAACAAGCTGAAAGTGGTGTTTAATCAAAAATGATATCATTGAGGATATGAGTAAATGCAAAGACGTCCTGAAAAAGTTTTATAGTTTTCAAAGATTCTCCTGTTACAAATAAATTATATTACAATGAAAGACTTTCTCGCGTTTAAGAAGTTTTATTATTTATTTTTCATATATTACAAATTTCAATTCGCAAAATTTCAATTAAAAATATTGAAATCTTAATCTCTTTACATCATAAACTATAAGTATGAAAATGTGTTCCATTTAAACCCTAAAATTTTGACCAGGTGTATGCCGCCGAAGTGGTCTAGAGGTGGAGCCGATGGCTTGGAGCGAGGAGGTCGCAGGATCGATGCCCGCCCGGGTCGAACACCTTTCCTGTCCAACGGGTGCTCGTGACTCGAATGGAGTTCGCCGCGCAGCGGCGAACTGTAAGGATTGCAGCCCACCGGGAAAACGAACTACCGCCGCGAAGCGGCGGTTGACCATTCTATTTTGCTAAAACTTATGATTAAAAATAAAAATTTCGAGAAAAAACGCGACGCTTTTGTGTCCGCGGGCGGGATTCGAACCCGCCGCGCCCAAACAAGAAGCGCAGCCCCTAACCACTAGACCAATAACCCGACTTACGGTAACCGGTCTCCGAAGAAGCTAAAAGTGGTCATTGAAGAAGAGGACATTCCCTCCACAAGACAATGTAATGTAATAGTACGAATCGAAATTTTTAAGAAAAGGGAAATAAATAATAAAACTTCTTAATTGCGAGAAAGACTTTTATTGTAATATACTTCAGTTCACAATACCAAATTAAACCTCACCTATAGTTGATGGTCTGAGCGTTCACACGTTGAAAATCCATGGTGATATTATTATTAATAAAATAAAACAAAAATTTATAGAAAAATTTCAATTTTATTTATGTCGAAACAGCGACAATTGTTTCGCCTACACAGTGGCTTCATCAGGCTGATGAGAAAATTCTTATTTGAGTCACATTTTCATGTGGATGAAGGAAGGCTAAAAACAGAAATAATACTTCAAACCAACCAAAACATGTCCCAAGAATTCCTCCATATGGAAAAACTATGTCAAATAATTTAAAAACACAAACCACATTGTCCTAAAATAATGCACGCACCGTAAAAATCAAATTAGCAGAGCGCAAACGAACGTGAAAAAGCCAAAACCAAATTGACTTCAACAGCCATGTCGTTACGAATGCGAATAATAATTATTAGCCCAGTGAAAACATCATGAACATATGTCTAACACTCATTAGCTTATTAAGTTTGCATTAAATCACAAATTACTTGATGATTTCGGCCCACTTTGGCATCAAAATAATCGGGTTACTCGCGTTGCCATAAGGCGACCAAGTTCACTCCCAAAAATGGTGTCATCAATATAATAGCGTTGCATCGTTAGTCAGAATTTGAATTCATAAATATGTTCTGTATAACTGTATAAGCTTTTTATATCTTAACAAGAAGGCGTGTTGGAAAGTATTCGAATATTTACGACCCGATCCTCTAGCCAAAAAGTTATCAAATTTGAGGGTCAACAACCCCTACTATATATCCCACAGATATAAAAAAAATGTTGTAACATCTTTTTTTAAAGTTGTAACATCTGAAACTGAACATAAAGATAAAAATAGTAATATCCTTAATTCCTTCTATAAAACAAAAATAAATGTGTCATAATGCCAAACTCTCTCATAATAATGCCTCATAATAAAACCCTGTTTATTTAAAGAAAAACAAATTTGTTTCCATATCTAATACGATATTTATTCGAAGTATTGTTTAGTATTAGCATATTTGCGACACGAGGTTCTACGACCACCGATTACCATGTGTTTGAATCATCACGACATATCACGACATTTACTAATGCCTTTACGAAGCCATTGTTCACATAACAGAAATGGAAAACTTTGTAAAATATGAGTAACCAATACTAGAAATCACATGGCGCAAATAAAGCAGCTCATTAAATCAACTATGAATCGAATAAATCGTAATAATTCCTCTAGTTTACTAGGAAAACCATCATTTAAAGTTATCAATGTTTTTATTACAAATTGCGACACAATTTCGTATTGACCAAGTTCACTGACAACATAACGCATTTATTTTATCACAAGTATTACTATTCTACAAACATGTTTTGTAATATGTTCAATAGTTTATTGATAGTAGTTAATGATTTTAAATATTTTATTTTATTTAATGATGGATGCGCTCACGCGTCTTGACGAAATTAATACCACGCGAGTTGTATGCTCTCGGGGCCTTGGTTAAAGGCTTTACTGACTTAACCCGCACAGTAAGTCCGACAATATACGGCAACAACGCACAAATATCACAACACGAGAAATGTAGAGAGAATGGTTTAAAGAATTTGACTTACTTGTTCGAATGCTGGGTAAAGTGATTTTATTTTAAGTTCTCTCAGTGGACGAAGCACACAAAATGCGAGCTTTCAAGGGGTGAGGTAGCCGCCCTGGCGCATGCGCCGCTTAAGCGGAACTGCCAGCAGAAACTTTTGGGGTTCAAAATTCCCCAACAGCAAAATCAATACAAACATAAGAAAAACAATAGAAAAACCGGGAAACGTAACCTTATACTTAAATGTCAAGCAGTTACTCCCTCCGAAATAACCTTTAACGCTTTTATAATATGCTTCTATTAATTTGTAATCTTTTTTTTTGTTTGATTTTACCGAGCAACGACTGCTATGGACATTAGCTCTATTAAATTATTTTTCAATGTAATTAGTCATAATATTAGAGGCTAACCCTATTGATAAGATCATGGACAGTGGTCATCGACCATACCACTGCGCCACTTGGCTGGACTAGAATTATTTCATATTAAAAATGAGTTTAAAAGTAGTTACCGACTTATCACTGTTAAAAAATGACAAAATTTGAGCGAGTCATATGACAAAATGTAACCTAGAGATAAAAAATACAGGTTTAATTAATATATGTCACTAGAACAATATCGACCTAGTATAATTAAGTGTTATCTGATAACCTACTTCTAACATCAATTTCCAACTTAAATATTGTTTTGTTCTTTTTGTGAAAAAATACATAATGCTTATCAATTATGCATTATTCAGTTTTCTAAAGAATGCTAGAATAATCACAATCGCTAACTGCAACTAGTATGAGTGTGACAATGCTATTTTTTGTTATCACAATCAAAGCGAGCCTACGACTACGAGTCTAAGTCAAATCGAAAAATAAAACACGTCCAGCTGATAAGGCTACACGCTTCATGCTGGCATTTGTTCAATTCATACAAACTATTATATTTATTACAGAGAGCATAATAATGTGTTGTGCGCTTGTCTTGCATGCATGTCTAGTGAAAATATGAGTAAACCGCAAAGTGCAATAAAACGCGAAGGCAACAACTCCTTGGACGGATCGGCCGCTACTCGCGACGGTCTGAACGATTAACAGACTACAACGCAAGAATAAATCGCACTACCGGCGATACGTAGAAAACATTGGACGCGTCGGACGGCCTGGAAAGTCTCTTTTGTCGACGTCGTCCACGAGTCGGTCGGCCCGCGGTGCTCGCAGCGTTTTGTTTCACCGTAGCTCGATTTAGTCGCGCGTCGACGATGCCAAGTAGCGGACGCGCTCTCCTCGCCACCAGCAAATCGCGCAACTTGCATTTATTCGCGACTTGACTTCTCCAAACTGACTTCTGACTACTTCTAAATACAAGTAGTATAAGTAGACAAATTTCTACCTGTACATTTAGTTGACTATCAAGTGTTCTATCAAAGTTTCTTAAATAAACGTCAAAACATCGTTTCAGGACTTTTAAAATTTTAAATTTTTATGAAATTTAATAAACAATTTATATTATCGATACAAATTTAATAATTAGTGCTTATTTAATAATTTTACTGCCCAAGGAACGTGTTGGAAGTTACAATGTTGGTTTTTGAGGTACGTTTGATTATTTTGGTTTATTTTCTTTTATTCCTTATATTTTATCAGAAAAATAGCAATTGCTTATCTAAAAGATAGAGTGATTAAATTGCAATTGATGTGTTATCAATTAATAAGGAAAATGTGAAGTATAAATATTGATAAAGATGTATGTATTGTGTCATTAATTGAATGATTGTACAAGTACTTAATTTATTGTGGTTGTAAAAATAACTTGATCGTGCCATTGGAAGTGGGGTTTTCCTTATTTAAATTTCCCCGTCGAGTTGGTGATCGGATGTGATGGAGGGATGCAGGAAGGTGTCGAGGACGATGAGATGGTTGGAGATTAAACAGAGAGAGGGCAGAGGGCAATGCATAGTAGAGTGCAAGATGTGGATTGGCGAAGGTGTGGGACGTTGGAACAGATGGAGGAGAGGATGAGAGGGTGTATAGATGGAAGAGGAGGGGCGTGAGGCTTGATGAAGGGCAATGGTTCGATGAGGAGTGTAAGGAGAAGAGAAGGGAACTGAGAAGGGTGGTAAAGAGATGGAGAAGTGACAGGGCATATGATAACGGAGGGACGGAAGGAGACGCAACAGCTAATGCAACACAAGAAGAGGGAGTTCCTAGCCAGGAGATCAAGGAACGGGAATGTGGGAAGGTCGGGGCAATTTGGAAGTTACTGAGGGGGGAAGGACATGAAGCGGTGAAGATAACACTGGATGAATGGGAGAGGAAGTGTAAAGAGGCGGTGGGGAGTGAGAGTGAGTAGGAGAGGAGGGGAGATATTCCAGGTAGGGGAGGCATGTTTGGGATGGTTGAGATGATGGCGGCAATAAAGAGCCTGAGAAAGGGGAGGGCAGCGGGACTGAACGGTCTGAAGGCGGAGATAGTGGAAATATTGCCGAAGGAGGGAATGGAGGTGCTACTAGCACAAATTAATGGGTCGGCAGGGGGGAAAGAGAGGTCCCGGCATCGTGGAGGACAGGTGCGATGGTGCCTGTATATAAGGGAGGGGACAAATCAGACACAGCGAGCTACAGGGGGATTACGGTGATGGGCCACGTGTATGAGGTGATGGCAACTATGGTTGTAACGAGGCTGTACGAGGAGTGCGAGACTAAGGGGTTGTTGCCGGAGACACATGGGGGTTTCCGTAAGGGCAGAGGGACCAGAAACCGAATCGTAACGTTGACCAGGAAGGTGGAGCAGATAGTCGGAACAGGGGGGAAAATATGTGCCGACTTCCTAGATTTGAAGGCAGCGTACGACACGATGATCCGCGCAAAGCTGATAGAGTGCCTGCGGAGAAGAGGGGTAGAAGAGAAATTGGTGGCGTGAGTGGAGAGGATATACGCAGAAACGTGAGGGGTGGCTAAGATAGGGGGAAGGTGTCTAAACCATTCCGTATCATCAAACGGAATGGTTTATGCATCACTATAAAATTGAAAATTGGAAAATTTCTATTTTTTCCATAAAAAAGATAAGATTTTAATGGATTTTTATTAACTGTATTTCGAAAACAAAAACATTCATACTCATTCATTTTTGCGATGTTTGTAAAGCTAATTACATTACCGTTATGTACACCGCAGTAATCATGAATGTAGTTTGAATTTTACACGCCTGACATTATTTACGCAGTCGTGTATTGTGCTGCTCGCGGAATTGTAACACACACACTGACACTTGCACATAAAACATGCTCGTATTTGAGGAAACAAAAGAAAATTGCGAATAGCGTGATTCAAGTGAATCATATCGTTTACCTTAACGCTATACCGTTAGCACTTTCTTTTTCTTTCCTACCACTTTGTACCATACTTTAGTCATTGCACTTTAGTCATTTTATTCTCGTAATTAGTCGAGTGTAATCATGTAATTATGCACGTGCAATTTGAGTAATTTTTCTAAGATGTCAAGCATCATTATTGACGTCAATGTTTCACAAAATGCCGTATATTATTATTAAAACTATGTAAAAACATATTTGCATGAATAAATATGAAATTTTGTGATGATTAAATTGAAGTCAAGCATTTAAATTTCTTTAAAAAACGATAATTTCATTGGCGTTCATTATTCATAGTTATATTTACGAAAATTTCCGTAAAACTTGTAGTTTCCGTGAGATATTCCACAATTT
>JAODAC010000006.1:3066815-3099473 GCA_027575185.1 Mimaenictus wilsoni | reverse complement strand
ACGTATACATGCACACATAAAGAAATACACACATACCCACACATGCGCACATACACATACATACATACATACATACATACCACGCACACATACACACACATACAAACACACACATGCATACATACACTCATACACACATACACACATACATAAATACGCACATACACATTCATTCACTTATAAATAAAGGCAGATATACAAAAATACTCTCCGATTTACATGTAGTGGAATTGTTTGCAACATAAAGTCGAAATTACGTCCTGCTCGCACCCCGGAGAGGAGAAGATTCTAAGGTCCGATTAAATATTGAATTTTATTGACTTTGGGTCGGGGGCAGACACTTCTTAAGAATTAATATTTCAATTCCAAGTCGAGCAACGACACTCTCGAGAGATAATTGTAATACGAGTATATGTAAAAACCGAGCGCAACTGGCGGAAAGTTTGGGCGGGTAACGTAAAATACGCAAAGGCTGGAGGAGGAAGTGCTCTTCATTTTCCGGATGAACTTTATCACTGCAATATTCGTCTTTTGCTAGCGCCGTACGACCGCCGAGTCTTAGCAATTTCGGTGTGGAGATGAAAATAAAAACACGTTTATTTTATTTCGACTCTAGTGTCCTTTAAGGTGACGTTAAGGAACGAAATGCGCCTTTTAAAGGCGTCTTTTTTGCGTCATAAAATCGCGAGAACACCTTCCGACTAGTGATAGTAGTCCGGGGCTCTTATCATCGAGGAACTCTTAGAACATGCTAGAGCAGAGCTGTCGGAGAATGGTGGAGGAAAGTTGGACTGACCGAGGAAACGCAGGCAAATATAAATAAAGTACTTTATACTCCGGCACGTCCCGGAGCTTGGTTTATGACCAATATATACCGGTGAGACTTTTACACTTTTTCGCTCTTGCCCGGGTGCAATGCCGCCTTGGGATATCCCGGAGAGGCTTGGGACTTGGAAGGAAGCACGTGAATTTTTTACAAGCTACGTATCATCTTGGATATGTTTTAGTAATTTCAAGGTTAACTCTCTCTAACATTTTTTAAAATATATTGATGTTAACTTTATCACGATATTTCTGATTTTTTGTTCGCAGTTGATGTGACAAATATAAATAGTCCAATAACAATAGTAAAATCCAATTATTTAACACTTGACATTGCAAAGTTCATGGAAGTAGTTATATTCAACTTGTTCAACACACTATATAATTAAATTCAAAATGTATTCATTAGATGGCGCCATTAAACTTGCTAATAGAGATCTCATTCAAATTATTTCGAGTTTATCTCTTCTAACATAGTTTAGGAGGAGGTATACATATTTGTGGTGTGGCGGTAATTGATTGCCGAACAAAGAACAAGCGTCAACATCCGCTGCAAAACGTATTGAATCCCAATCACGTAAACATCCTCTGGAGTCCGGCCTCATCGAGGCAATAACATCCAGAATGCTGAGGCGTCATCTTGGCCATGTTCACCATCGAGTCAGTCCGAATCAGTCCATCCTCCGTCATTAGCTAGACTATCGTCAGAGTCCGTCGTCACCGAGAGTCCACACCGAGTCCCTCAACGACAGTCTCCACCTGCGCTTTCAACGGCGACCTACCCTGACGACCAGCGCTATGTGATCGCCTCCGCCTGGAACGCCACGTTTACTTTTTGTATTGTGGTACGACAATCCCTCAATTGTATATTTTAGATAGGTTTTAGAAAAAGCTACTTTTACTATCATCGTAACTATTTTACAATTTTTTTCTCTTCGGCGTTGATATGTTGTTGCGAATCGACCGTTCAGCTCACAACATCATCCACTGACGAAAAGATAGAAGAGTTTTCACCTACCTTTTACCAATGGTCATCTATTTTAAGACAGGCTCGGGAACTACCCGTTTTGTTGACTGTAATGATCGCGCTGCGGAGAGAAGTAGACACGTCGAAGTTCAAAGCGTAACTAACTTTATTTACACAAATTTTCAATAACTTCGACTGGGGTCCACATCCCCATAACCCTTTCTCTCACAATCTTCCACCTCGCGAACCTACCCTGGACCAATCCGAGCACACTCCGCCTACCACTCGCTCTCCCTTACCTCACACAGGGAGTGCCCAGAAAGTCTTACCAACTTCTACCAAACCTTGGACATTTGACTCGCACATGTTGAGACCACCGATGTCCGCGTCAGAGTCCCCGATGGGCAGGGGATTCATTGCCGGACGGAACGCAGCCACGCACGTGCTCAAACAAAACCAAATAGCTCTGGCTGCACTTTCTCACGTCTTTCTTAATGCCCAAAATGCACGCGCCATAAATCCTCAGTTATCTGCCAAGTGCCACCAATATTGACAGACCATTTCAAAATTGTCGGGACCCTAATAAATCGGCACTTGGCATCGTAAAACAAAAAAAAACATAACAGCCACAATATTCTTATTTTTTAAGAAAGGCCAAACGGTTTCCAACATGTGTCAAATATAGATAGCCCAATAACAATTATTAAATCTGTGGGACTTTATCGTACCACAATACATGAAATGCAATATAAGATGAATGAGATTAAGATAACGAGGAGATCCAGTCGATAACGAGGAGAACACGTGGTCGCGATCTCGCTGCACCGTGTCGATTTTGAGATGTCAGCACTTCCTATGTTTAGTCTCGGCGGATGTTGATTACGTGCAGATTATGGTTTGTTGATGTTGATTATGATTGTGGTTTGATGATCCTAATATTGTTTGTGCGGCAATGGATTACCGCCATAAAAATAAATAGTTCTTGATAATGTAATGTCTCGACTTGTTATTTCATGGGGGTAGTTACTTTATACTTAATCAAGAATTATGAAGGAAAAGTTCTATATTCAGGAAAGTTCTAAATTTCTTCATTATTTGCGTCACTTCTGCATTATTTTGCCTATCAATGACTATTTCTTCGTCTGACTATGTAAATAGTAGCTTCACGTTTGAATTATGTAAACAAATATTGCTAATTTAATTTGCTAATTTAAGAAAAAAAAATCTTCTTACCAATGGACATTTTGTTGCTCTCACCCGCCCCAGGGCCGTAAAACAAGGTGCCGCCGGTAATAAAATACACTACACATCAGATAATTTCCTGAAGGATTTACAAACATCCGCAATCGTAAAGTTATAATCCTGTTAGACGCGCCCCGGAGTCAGATCCTCTCGGCAGGAAGCAGTTCTTTAAGAGGTCGCCGTGTAATAAAGGCATTACATGCGGGCTGTGCCAATGGAGGCGGTTGACAACTTCTTCCCGCTGCACCTAAAATTGATCTCGAATTTATTACGCTTCGTGACTTGGCGTGCATGCGACACATCCGCGTAGACATGTTTACGATACGTTGCGATACCTAGGATAATGATGACTTGGTTCCTACTAGTATGAGTTCCAGAGTGCATCAACGAAGTTCCGACGCAGTTTTCTAGTAACGTTTTCTTTATGTGAAAATATGTGAAAGAGGTGAGAGACTGTGAGAGGGAGATGATGTAAGATGTGATAGTGGTGTGAGAAGATGGGTTAAATTCGTGGGTCTAGTTATCGGTGAAGTTTTAAAGAGTTTTTAATGCAGATCGAGGCTTCGCCGGCGCCGCGCCGTGTGCTGATAGTGCTGTCCCTGAGGATAGAATCCTCTGAATTTTAATGTCACTGAGATATTAGACGAGATATGCTCGCCTGGACCACATTAAGAGCTCTTGATGCAATTTTATGTGTTATTAAATTATATTAAATTTCTTCGTAAGCATAGTTGTGTTATTATTATTTACTTATTCTTGAAGTAAAACGTCTATAAGCGCGCTTGATTTGGGGAGTAAACTGGTGATTGCGAGCCAAATTTATATTGGGTTTAAGCAGTACCTTACAAGTAGAGACTTATTTTTGTCACTTTATTCATCATATCAAATATGAAGTTGTCCAAAATTTTAAATACCTTGGAATCACATTGAACAATGAAGGAAAAAATAAATCAGAACTACAAGAAAAAATGAACAATGTAAACAAGGCATATTTGACTTATAAGAAAATACTGACAAGCAAAAGATTAAAGAATCAAACAAAAATCAAAATATACAAGACATTAATAAGATCAACGATGTTATATGCAGCCTGAACAATGACACTAACGAAACTACAAGAGGAAGAAATAAGTAGACTTGAAAGAAAAATAGTACGATATATAACTGGATCAATAACCACAAATGGGATAAAAAGAAGAAAGACAAATGAAGAAGTGGAGGAAGAACTAAATGAAGACACACTTATTAAAAGAATAAAATACCAAAGAATAAAATGGCCTGGTCATATATGGTGGAAAAATCATACCGAAACTGTCAAACAAATAATGGAATGGCCACCCACCAGTAGGCGAAGAAGAGGAAGACCCAAGTCTGCATGGTTAAGCGAAGAAGCGAGAAAGACGTTGAAGCGATGGGAATAACTCATTGGAAAAGAAAAGTAAAAAACAAACACGAATGGAAAGCTCTAAAACGATAACTTAAGTAAGAAATGAAGAACATAGGGATTAATC
This sequence comes from Mimaenictus wilsoni, assembly GCA_027575185.1. Lineage (NCBI taxonomy): Eukaryota > Metazoa > Arthropoda > Insecta > Coleoptera > Staphylinidae > Mimaenictus > Mimaenictus wilsoni. The sequence goes on along the minus strand of JAODAC010000006.1, from coordinate 3,094,931 downwards.
ACCCATATTGATTGATCACTATATTAATATGATCAGCAAGCTTCACATGAGGTAGCGATACCCGAGAGGGTGACACGCTTATATATAATATTTATCATATTGGATGTTTAGCCGAAACTTTCGGAATCTTCAGAAACGGTGTTTTTTTTTTTGTAAGCTTAAGCGGGAATGTGCAATGCAATTTGTAACACCAATGTACTTTTGTGCAATGTTTTGGGGTTTGAAAAATATATTCAGCCTCATATACTAATCTGAGTTCAGTCTTGTACTAAACTTGATAGACACTGTTCCGACAAAATTGCGATACTCGTTTTAACCACGTTATGGTACCCCGATCTAGTGTTTCGTTTCTAAGTTGAAAGACTTAGAAATAATTCATACATATTAAATATATTGACGAATGTCAATAGAAATTATAATAAAAAAAAACTATCGCAATCAAATCCTCGTATACACTATACATATATATTCGCAATTTCTCGTTCGCATGTGTTACACAAATTTATCACGCGTCCTGCTGGCGAGGAGAAGCGCATTTCATATGCAAGGCAGGCATCGAGATCGTGGAAAAAATAAACACATTAGAAATTTTGAAATGCAACGCGGCATCGTGCCGAGCCCCGCGCCCTCGGATATATATTTACATATAAATTATTGTCACAAATGAGATTTGCAATATAGCAGGAGCGTCGCGAAGCAGCGTGCTCCTGCTGGCGTTCTCCAGTCTGTACACGTCTGCATGCGCCGCGCTGCGTCGCCGCCGACGCCACCGCCCTCCCTTGAGCTCGTATTTCATAGATTCTGCAATTTCTTATTACTTCCTGTTGGTTTTCATCTGAATGAGTTTGAAGAATAAACTTTTAGTGTCATTCCTTTAAATATTTTCACAATTAAACATTTTTTACAAATTTTTTACAAACGAATTTTTAGATTTAAATACTTGTTTATCGAGCATGACGTATATATACGTCCTAAGAAAATTTGAATCAATCAGAGGAATGTAGAAATTACTCTTAGAAATTACTTTTCATCTACCACATGTTTTTAAGATGGAATTAACATGGAATATTCGTTTATTGACCATGACGTATATATACGTCATAGGAAAATTGGAAATATAGAAGAGAGGAATTGATCTTCGCAAGCCTGCTATATTATTTTAAATTTATAATTATATTTTATTATTTTATTGAATATGACGTATATATACGTCCTAAAAAAACATGTGTTACACAAGAAAAGAAAGTAACAAATTGTTCCTAGGAATATATTTTGCTCTAAACAAACATTTCTTCCGGAATTTTACTCATTGATTGAGCATGACATATTTGTACGTCCATCAAAATTCATGGCCAGAGATGAGAGGAACATATAAACTGCACTTAAAATGTGTTATTAGCCTCTTACATAGATTTAAAAAAAAATTTGACTGTTAGTCAACATGACGTATATATACGTCGTAAGAAAATCAGGAATATAATAACACAAATTGATCCTAAAATCTCTCTGCCAAATAAATTGGTAGATTAAAAAAATTCTTAAAGCTGAAGTGATGGTTACATAACTAAATTAGGCCATGTAGAATAGACTTGCCTATTTGGTTGAGTTTGGTTGGTTTCGTTGAGTATTCCTACTTGTACCCTTAGAATCCTTGATCTGTATTAATATAATCTGCGATGTTGTATGTTGCTTACAAAGTTGCAAACCTCCATTTCTCTTAAGTATAATTAATAAATAAATACAACCTGTTTCGTTGGGTTATAAACGCGCTTGATGAAAGTGCCCAGCCCATGAAGGGCAGCAGACTTACTGCAATGAAACCCGAGGAGGGCAAGTTTATAGGTGTCCGAAATAAGAGCCCAAGAAATGAGCCACCGTTGTGGGCTCGTAAAACTGATAATAAGGCATGTTTACGACACCTGGAATGTCGTGCACTTCGCCCTTTTTTGGCCACCGTTCTTGGCTTCACCGGCTGAAGCCGAGGAAACCGGAAGGATGTCATCCGTCGCCCCGAAAATGGAATCAGTTTTATTCGGTGTCCACCCCTGCGGACAGGATCAAATTAACTGCGAACATGTATTAATAAAAAAGCGCTTTTTCCTGCTCCTTCCTCCCGCCACTCTCCAGAATGTCCTTTTAGCAGAAGGAAAACTTTTCGAGGAGGGCGAAAATATGTGTCTCTCAACCAAAAACTTGATACGACGAATAACACCCACAGGATTAAATGATTTTCGTAAATTTATAAATTATGACATAATCAAAAATATATCACCTGCAAAGAAAGTGTGAATTAAATAAGACTTGGAGAAAGTTTGGAAGTGGAAGAAAAAAAGCTAGGCAGACGCAAATGTAGAGTTAAGTTACCCTCCGATATTTATCACTAAAAGTACTTTTAATGGAGTTATCTTTGGTGGTAAAGATGATAAATTTTGATTGAGTTTTTCGAGTGGGGATTCCTGGGATGAAAGTTTTCGAATTATAAAAGTGGTGCGCGCTTCATCTTTCACTCACCTCTCCTGCCTTGCTACGACCTGGTGCGTGTAAATTATGACAGGAGAAATGCGGACGGACGTTCATTGCGAAAGTTTGTGCCCGTTTTTGCTCTCTTTGCGAGTGTATGTGAGTTTTCCGGGAGGTTTAAGTTTCGAAACGCAATCAGAAGAAAATCATTGTCTTTTTGTAGTTTCTAGCTACGTGAATGCTACGTAAACTTTTGACAATGCAATGGTTCCAAAATTATTTGACGTGACCTTGTTTATAAGCTGTTAATGTCCTTGCTCGTAAGATTTTAATGATATGTAACCATTGTGGAGGTCTATGAAATAATGTCCTGTATGTATGAAGGCATTGGTATAAATATTATAACATGGTGTCTATAAATGAATATCGGGGTTTTAAAGGACTGTAGTTTTGTTTGTGTGAAACTTACAATTTTGACTAATATAAGAGATGAAAGAGCAACTCAAACAGTTTTATATGTGCGTTTACAAGTACATACGATCGTGTATATGTGAGTTTTCCGAGGATCTTAAGCTTCGAAACGCATTCAGGAAAAAATATCATAGTCTTTTTGTAGTTTCCAGCTACTTGAATGTTTCCTAAACTTTTGACAACTCATATATTCCAAAACTATTTGATTTGATCTGGTACAACAGCTTTTAATGTCCTTGCTTATAAGTGTTTAATGAACAGAAACAGTTTATTTATCCACCAAAAGGCATCGAGTATCTCTGAAGGTACAAGTGCCCAAAATTGTAAATTGGTATTTATAAATGAACATCGGGGTTTCAAGAGGCTGTAATTTCTATGTCATGAAACATAGAATCTTGATTAATATATGAAATGAAAGAGCAACAAAAATAGTTTTATTTACAAACTTACTTTCTTTCAAACTTTCCAAAATACAGACCCCAGGAAGCTTCTTGTTAATTAATCGTTATTTTTGGGCACTACTGCTTGCAGGGGCATTCAAAGAGTTTCCTTTGCTAAGGGAAGAGTATGAGACGACCATGGGTGAGTGAGGAAAGTCTACAGCGAGTGAGAGAGTCTTTCGAACGTATCTCGATGAAATTCGTTCTGTAGGTATCATACATTAACAATTCCGAGGACTATTTTTCCAAAATTATACTTAAAAGCTTAAAATTTCGCCTGCATTGTTTTCAGTTATCACTGACTAAAAAGTCTTCAAACTACCAAAAATCATCATTTGAAAAATATGTAAGCTTATAGAACTGTTTAAGTTGCTCTTTCACTTCATGTATTTCTCTTGATTCTATGTTTCATATAATAAAAACTACAAAGTGTTAAAACTCCGATATTCATTTATAGACACGCGTAAAACTTGGTTATTTCCAAAACAATTGCCTCAAAAATCTACCCAACATTCCATCCACTTTCTGCATGTATCTCCACTTTCTGGAGGTATACGTAATACACTTTGATAAACTCAGAACTACTCAAATGTTAAAAGAACTTAGCTAGATCTCAGGATGTTTTCTAGGTGGTTCAAAACTCCTTTTCCATTTCAAACACGGGTCCAGGATCGAATTGAAGGCGTGTGGGATTGTGGGAGTGAAATGCGCTTTAATACATACGCTTTGCAAGTCACGTCGCCGACGCTGTAATGTGATAAAGGCATCGGCCTGCCCTTTTGTGCGCGAGCACGCTCGAGAGACTGACAATGAAGACGCTATCATTAGTTTCAATCAACATATTAATCGAATTTGGACATCGGCGGCGGCGCACGTTTCACCCTCGATTACTTTTCGATTTTGCTCGTTTTTCGCACGCTCTTTTTGTCGACACTTGCTGTATTTTTAGTGTTTAAGGAGTTTAAGGATATCCTTGCACCAAAAAACTGGTATATGTTGATTCAATGTTGATCTGTTTTCTTTTGCTTCGTACATTAATTAAAATTAAATTTGTTTGGGATGATATTAAAGCCAACAAGATTTTTGGTAAGTATAACTAATTTCTTAAATGATATAAATGATAATTTAAGTTTTCACTAAATGCGTATGTTGTATTGTCATTTCACTGTTTTAACTTCGTATGGTCACTATTAAGGTGCAGTGAGATAAGATAGTAAAGGAAGCAGCTTGAAAATTGCCAATCTGGAAATTTATATTGAGAAACTTGTAAATAGTTTTTCACGACGCCAAAATACGCCTTAGAAATAGATTTAGTCCTGTAACAAGATTTTATAAAAATTTGAGGTGTTAAATAGGCATGACGTATATATACGTCCTAAGGAAAATTGTATATAATTAAAAAGAAAAACTTATATAGACTGAAAACAATTATACAAAACTATAGAAATATGTTATGTGGTTTTCAAGCACATTTCTAGAAGCATTTTAGTTAGTTCATTAACTTGACGTATATATACTTCCTTAGGAAAGTTGTATACACACATAAAAAATCCTTCATGCTCTTTTTAGATATATAGTGTGTATGTTTCAATAATATGTTACATGTGTTTTATACAACCTAATATAACCGAACCTAACCCAACAAATCTATTACGCCTTTCAGAGATTTATAGTAAAGAAACTCTCAATTTTCCTTCAAAACCAACAATTCAATCATATTCTTTCACAAAGATGTTTGCTCTCATACAAGAGACGTGTTTCCTCATTTTCTTCATGTTGCAGCATCTTTCTGGGAAAACCCGTATGTCGCGAAGATGGATGCAAAAGTCACTCGGATTCGTCGCAGCGTGACTTTATCCCAACGCTGCCGCGTTCTCGTTTGATACTCGCATGTCGCATCCCATTTGGCCCCATGTTGCCCCCACCAGCACAGATCGTATGTGTAGCCCTATAGCCCTGCCGCCAAAATGCGCAGCTCGCCCATCGCGACCGACCGACCCCCACGGCTGCCTTTATTCACTTACGTATGCATTATTTATTTATCGAATGCGTACCGCCGCTGCCGTCGTTGTCTTCGTGTGCCCTGTTGGAAGTACTCGTAGGAGTACGTGCGCATTGCAGCGGGCATAAAAGTGCCTCGGCCTCTCGTGCGCTCGTAAATCTTAAAAGGAAAAGAGGCCTCTCTCATTCCGGCGCTGCACGTACGGGCTGGAATGGAAAGACACCGAGAGCATAGACCCAAGCAGCAACAGCAGCAGAACGACCGTCGCGACGGTACGCTGAGTATTGTACACAGTACACGCCATCGTCTTCATCTTCATCGACTTTTTTTGCGTTTCGCATTTGCTTCAAAGTCGCAAAGTCGCAAACCTTTACCTCGGACGGTACGATGCAGTTTTGCATTCCTGCGATTATTCTGCGGTCTACTTGATTGCCGGGCTACATTTTGAGTGGTCTTTCAATGTTTGAAGGGAAGAATTTTTTTTCTTGGAGCGTATAAGTTTGATACTAATATTTTTTGTTAACCTTTACATAAATATTTATTACTTTTAAAAGCATGACGTATATATACGTCTTAAACGAATTGTATTCCTAAATTTCGTATCTAGGTCACTTTAAGCTATTTAAAGACTGCAAACTTATGAACTTCTGACTACTTATAACAACATGAATAAAAAATCTCAGAATATAAAAAAAAAACAACGAGAAGTTTAAGAGCATGTCCTCTCAATCCAAACATGTGCACAACTTGAAAGATACATATAAATGAAGTGGAGGAGGATCAAGCTCCATGGCTCTCTCGCGTGCGTGCACAAAATCCCATCCGAAGATTGGATAAGAAGACAGGAATCCTCCTCCTGTGTTATTCCCGCATATCACAACATATTTGCGCCTGATTATAAAGCAAGTGGCTTTGGCAGACGAGGCACATGGATAGACAGGAACGTGCGGGGACGCGAAGTGGATATGCGATATATTAGGGCGACAATGTTATGAATAATTTAAGAAGCGTTGCGGCACTCGACTTCAAACGCACGCGGCCTGCCCGCAAAGAGACGAATATGCAAATTAATAAATCCCGTCTTACTTTGAACCGAACCAACCGCCAATATTACAGGCGATAAGATCCGGAAGTCCACTTGTCTCGCAAACACGGGGCAAGTCTTGGGAGAAATCTCCGGATGACGCCGACATCTGCATATAGATTGTTCTGGACATGTAATATCTTGCGCAAAAGGGCGCCCCTCAATCAGTGAGTGACTATTCAAGATTTCGTTGTGAGTCATTTGAATAATTTTTCATATAAATCATGGATGTATATATATGCCATATATGTATGCTGCTGTTAGCTTTGCTTAAAAATGAATTTGCTAATTGTAAGTTATAATGTCACTAAAGAGGAGGCAGATATTGATGGGTATAATTAAATAACTTGAAAATTATATTACACTGATTTTAAATTTATTTGACTTATGCAAATTCTAAAAATTATTTATTAGATTTATTAAAACGCTTGCAATTAGTTTGTTTTTCTTCTGAAAATTGGACATCGTTTATTTGATATTTAGGTGCCTGATGAGAACTGCCCTTTTGTTGGTTGATATTGCCATTAAGGAGGAGTTAGAAAGTGAAGTTAAATAATTTAAAAACTGTTTCTTTGGTCATATTTTTAACAATATTTTTCGCCGTACTCCAAATTTTAACTCTAATTATTAGAGTTTGACATCAATGATTTCAAATTTATGAGTTTTATAAGAAACTTTTTTTTTTGTTAATTGAAACCATCACAAAAGATGACTCAGAATGAATTATTTCATATTTAGGAGCTTATCAAGAAACTGGTCCTTTTATTCGTTGACAATCCCATTAAAGCGGTTTCAGGAAATGAAAATTTTGTTTCGTAAATTGTTAATTTTACAGAGCTTTTAATTATATTTTACAATTTACCCAAGTATTTAGTTTGTTTTCCTTCCGAAAATTGGAAATTATTTTTTTATATCTTACTAAAAACTAATAAGCATAATTTTCTTTTGACATTGCGTTTTCCTCTTATCTGCTAGATGTAATGGATAACAAGATTTGTATATATTTGTCCGCCCTTCACATTTGGCAATTTTCTTCCGGCCGTTATCAGCTTTTACTCCATTCACTTTCTGCCTTCACAGGAGAATTTCACGCGGCTGGCTGGGTGGTACATGAGGGCTAACTGCCCTTTTCATGCAGGACAAAACCCTGGCGCGACCGAAAGCTCTTAACCTTAAGTTAAAACCAAATAGTGGCGAAACATAAAAGGAATAACAAACGCGTGCCATTTGCACAACGCTCTGACTTTAGCACACTGCGCTTTCATTGCATTCCGCCGCCGCCACACAACGCACGTTCGCCACGCTCCTGCACTCTTTTTCTGCAAAAGTTGATTATCGCCACGTCCAATAATCCAGCGGTCTGACGGTCTGCAGGATAATATTATTTCGAAATAGAAATAAATAGAAAAACAACAAATCATAAAAAAATAAAGAACAATAAATAGAAATATTCAATATCTATTAGAAATAGTACAGTATACATAATAGCAATATGTACGCAGTAATTTTAAAACGTACATGATTTTTAAACGTACTTAAGAAATTAGTAGCGAGTTACCGAAGTTATTTAATTTGAAAACGGTCCACATTACGCCATCTATTAGACAATATGAGAACTCAACACATAATTTATAGTTTCTGTCAATAGAGACCGCTTCACGAAGGACAATTTGATTTATTAATTTTAAAATGTTTATAATATTTACTTTCTTCTTTTCGCTTTCATTATCCATTCCCACAGAACAATATAATTTGTAAATTACAATTTTAAAAATACACCAAAATAAAATACAAATACTCAAGATATTAATAATATAATAAGTATATACATAGTATTTATAATCACGATTTTAAAAAATAACAAATTACAAACGTTATAACAAGATAATGAAATGATTTAATTTAAAATGAGGAACATCAACCTTCGTTTACTACACAATCTCACAATCAGAACTATACAGCAAAGTTCATATTTATACCAATAGAGATCTCTCCATGTGCCAAAACGAAATCAACTTTATTTCTTTCCAAAAAATTGTTTACAGTGGTTCATACGCTAATTTGTTCTTTCCTAAAATAGAAAAACATGCATATGCTGATAGCGTATTTCATTTAAGTATAATTTACGTTTGGCTTCCATCAATTGTTCCCACATGCGTTTCTTGAGTACCTTTATCCAACGCTGTTTTATCTCAGCATTTGGTGCATCTAATCGGAAATTAATTTTTTGTCCACGAACACATCGCGAAATTGTAAACGTTGTTTGCAGATCCAACTCCTCTGTTATGGAAAGTTCCACGTCCATATCGATACTTTCATAGAATATATGATTACCTTCTTGGTGCTAAAATAATTTACATGAAAATGATTCGAATAAAATCCAAGTTAGAAATTTTTAACTATCAAAATTGTCAAGTACCTTATCTTTTTTGGTAAGCACAATCTTATTTGGAAACAGAAAAACGACGACGTTGATTTTTTTAGGTGTTAGCAAACGAAAGGCATTGCGCATGATAAATTTGCCAACCATTGACGATTGATGCATGGTGTCTTTGAATGAGTCCAACTCGATTACGTTGTTGCTTTCCACGGCAACGTGTTGTATTAATTCAACAGCGGCTGCAATATTTGAATGAGGTAGATCACTTCGCATTAAGTTCTTTCTGAGTTTGCCTAGGAGTTGTTCGTATTTTGCCAGTCGCAATATAGGTCTCATTAGATGGCTGCCTAGACCGTATCTATCGCCAACTGCTCTTCCAATAGTCTATAGATCATATTAATAATATTTACTAAATTATCCATTAAAGGGACTGGTAACTATGAAAGGCTAACAAATCCTATCAGGAATTCAACAAACTTACCTCAATTAAATGTTCATGCATTTTAAACATTTTAGTCGACTTTTGACGATTTAAACAATATGTCGGATAGAGTTCAAATAATTCCCTCTAAAATATCAATTATATGAAATTATTTAATTCAATTACATCAAAATAGAGAAACATATAAAGGTAGACTTACATTATTTAAGAATACTTGACCTAGTGCTTCATAATCCAACCGAACTTGCATCAATTCCTTGATCATTTTAGATGTACCAGTATAAATATCGCCAAAAACGTTGAAAATCGCCTCGGTAGAATCCTGTCCGATGATAGGTTTCAGCGACTCTTGATATACTTTTATAGCTAAATGTTGCTTATCAATATAGTATTCTTCAGTGTTGATTAGTTCGTCTACTATATATTCTTTCCTAATAAATTTTAAAAGAAAGAAAACAGAATGTAAGCATGAAGTTTTAGATTAAAAATGATCATGGTTGAAAGAGAAGAAACTTACAAATCCTTATGAATATTTGTATCTTCCTTCTCAACACTTGCATAATTTAAGGGTAGTTTAACATAGGTTGTGATTGTAACATAATCAGAATTGCAATTCGTTTCTTCGTTGCAGGAAGAAGTAGATCCTACCCACTCACAGGATGATTCTGTTTCTTTGGAAGTGTCTCGGAGTTGGATTAAATCAACGTATTGATAGAAGGGATTTTCATAGCTTACTGCACTAAAAATGGGCATAGATTATAAAAAATAGATCATAATAAAGCAGTGATTCTCAGTTTACTTTGGTGTACCACGAATTTTTAGATATAACAAAAGCTCGATTTCGGGGGTTTCTAAGAAAAGGAAAAAAAAGAAAACTGGAACAAAATAGTCAGCAGAAAGAAAGAAAGAAAGAAAGAAAGAGCATGGAGAAAGAATGAAGGAGTACTAGAAGAGAAGAAAGAGGAGAGACACATAATCATGGGAAACTATTTCACATGGTCCATAATCGGCCAAAACTGAAAATAGCTCGTTTTCGTGCCCAATTTAATAGTGTTTCAAGGGGTCTCTTCCCCACCAGTGCGAGGCGGGTGAAGTTTCCAAATTTACATGTTTATGTGACGTTAAATTTTCAAATAGTTGTGTCCCAACAGAAAAAAAGCGAGAATCAATGCTATTAAGTAGTAACTGGTAAGTTTTCTTAAACTTACCTGGAGGACTGACTAGAACTAGACATTCGATTGGATTTTGTTATTGTCAATGGAGAATTTGTGTGAATTTTATCATCATTCTGAACTGGTATTGTTGTGTAGAGATCAGAATCATAATCCGAAGAAGACATTTCGTTTTCGTTTTTATTATTACAGGTCCTTGCACTTGGTAATGGGTAGTTTTCGTAGTGATGGTGCCTGAAAACAATGTAATTTTAAGTAAAACAATCAACAATAAACAAGTTTTCCGAAGCCTCGCGGGCTTACAGTCTGTTGTGACATTTGCTGTGTATCCTAAACACGTTTATTAATATCATATTATAAACTGTGTGTAATTCAGGTTTTAGAAAGTATTGCAATTTAGTCGTATAAGTCCAACGGTTTACAAACTTTAAAGCTATGAAAAAAGTGTTGGTTTCAATTAAATAACTGTAAATAAGGAAAAAAAAGGCAGAACTATCCTGCTCTAAATATAAATACTATACTGGTGGACCCCTGAGGCAGCAGCTAAGAGAAAGGCTGCAATTGCGGCAAGAAGATGGATCAATAGATGTAATCCAAGCAAAAAATCACCCGAGCGATGCGTTGTCGAGCTGCGCAAATGTTGGAAAGCTTATAAACTGCCCCATTATAAAGGTTCAGTTAAATGAAGGGATGGTCCAAGTTCAATGAAGAACTGAACCAGGACCCCTTTGGCCGAGTGAACCAAATCACAACAAAGTGCACATCCAAAACTAAACCAGCAAACCTTTTCATGAATAAAAAGATAGAAATGACCAAGGGTTGGTGGCGGTCCATGCCACACTTTTAACATATGTTAGTTATGCATATCTTCTAGTATTTTTCCACTGTCTATTATATCAATTTCAACTCTGCAAATCTTCCAAACCTACACATCTGTTTCTACTCTCTGCATACATTCCAAGCGCAGGTATATCGTCTCTTCGACTCTAGCGTGTTTTCTTTAATGCACCCTCGAGGTCTTCGTCATTCTTAACCTCAGGGACTTTTCCGCTATCGAACGCGCAACATCGCTGTTCCTTTCGTCTTTTCATTAGGCCGCTACCATGACGTTTTAAGAGAGGTGGACAGTGAAAAACTGCTCCTGCTGGTCCGGAAGCAACCTCAGAAGATAGATGTTTAGACTTTTATTTTAATACAGTGTTAATGTATTGTGCCAACACATGTTATGTCCAGTAATGTATCAACAATGGTCCCAAAATTCAGAAATGTCATGTGTGGAACCTTCTGTAATGACCCAAGGCGGTACCTCCACCATCACTCATAATGCTTGAAGAGAGAACCCCATCTCCGTAATTGTAATGATCCAAGGGGTCATGTTCACTACTAATGTGACCCTTTGTCCAAATATATAAATGATTAAATACGCTTCCTCTCCTTACAATAGTCTCAATAGTCGCCCCAACGTTTGAAAAACACTTAAAATTATAATAAACTTACTTAAATTGACTTGAATTTGATGATCTTATAGAACTCCCATCTCCTGATGATCTTGATGCTTTATCACTTTTTATCGATTCGATTTCAGGGCTATCCCCATTATTATTCATACTGGGATTAACCTGATTTGGCAGCGTATAATTCTCATAATGAGGATTGTCATACCTACAAAATAATAGCTTATCATACCTCGGGTCTTATCACTAAAGTATTAATAACAAAAAATAACAAAAAAATACTCTCACAGAATCATTTGAACTACTTACTGGCATTGATCCCTATCAGCATTATTTTCTATTTTAGGAATCTCATTGTTATCCTGACAAATACTAGGTGAATCCTTGTTTCTCTCAGGATTTCTTAATATCATGGTTTCCATTAACAATTTTCGCTTTTCCTCCCTTTTTGCGAAACGCTCTTCACAATCCGATTTATCATTTTTATCATGTTTTACACTTTTATCGACTATTATCACTTTTTCACTAGTTCCACTTTTAATATTAACATTCACAATTTTATAGTCTTCAATTGAATTATCGATTTGTTCAATTAATTTATCACCAATTTCTGGAATATTATCAATAATTTCATTTAAACTTTCAGGTTTTGCCTCTGGTTGTGTCACAACAGTGGTACTCACTTTTTTATTCACACTTAAATGTCGCTTTGGGGCAACTTTTGGTTTGGTAGGTGATTGTACCGAAATATAGCTAACAAACGTTGGCTTTTTTGTTGGGATAGCTTTCTGCTGCTCTGAAATATCCTCGAATTGGCTTACCAATTGTAGGACAGACTTGCGTTTGCTAGCTTCGGCCATAATTGATTCATTCTACACGCACCTGAACTAAATAAACGAAATTGTCAAATTATTAACTTGTAAACGCATTAAACAATCAGACTAAACTCAAATATGCACATCGATTGTATAAATACATGCCAAGTGAATCATATCGTCGTAGATTAAGTTTTGATAAGGACTAGAAGTCAATAAGTAGACTTATTTGCTTCAATTGATAATTTTTATTTGTTTGGTATTGGCTAAATCCAGCAAAGCGTATTCTCCAACTTGATTTAGTCGACATTTAGTTTACGGAAGGAACCTTCGACTCCTTCGATTCCGAAGAATTCCTGCGTAGTTTTTGGTTTTCCAGGACGGAGTTTCTCGTTGGTGCCGTACTTTTCGTCTTCTTTGAACCATTTAGCGTAGCTCTCAACCTTCTTCTTCCAGTAGTCTAGAAATTTTCACATTTTAGGATTAGATTAATATTAGTTTACAATTGATTTGATCGGGTTACAATGGATTAGAACGTGTTAGTTGAAGTGGGACACTTAACTTTGGTTAAGTTACAATAGATTAGGTTAATTCCGTTAGGGTATTTGGTTAGATGAAAATAGAACGAACTAAGTTAGATATTTCAAATTAGACAAGATAAGGTTCAGACAGTATTCGATTTTGTCGTTATTCCTAGGTAAATTTAAGTATTTACCAGTTAGTTCCTGGAAAGATGGACCGTCTCCACCATATTCTTTGGGTAATTCTTCTTTAGGCATTGCTTTGTAGAATTCTTCAAGGTTATCCATGCTGTGGACTTGCATCTAAAAAAGGTATGTACAAGTTTGAACATAATTCGTTTTTCTAAACATTTTGAAAAGTTATTGCGAATGACGAAGCAAGTTTGTATCCCACATGTGTTTGTGTATGCACAACATTAAAGCTGAAGAAGAAGAACCAATTTTTGCACAAAAAATGTGGTACCTCAAAAAACAATTTTATAGAACTGAAAATATATTACGATCAATTACTAATTTTTCGCCCAACCAGGTGGTTCGGTAGTCCCATCAACTGACTGACCACACAACACAGATGACTACAAGGTCCCGGGATCGAATCCCGGCGGATTAACATGAATTCTTCGTCGAATCAATAGTAATTAGTTTCTATTATGACTAAATACAATGGAAGGGAATTGATTAGAGCTACTGGCAGTAGTAATGATACTCGGGGAATCAAACCAAACAAACTAAATTTCTTAATTAATTATCATCGAATTAAGAACTTTGAGAACGACAAACGACAACGACAATGTTAGCCCGTCTTAAATTATCATCTTTTCTCCAATGGGCGACTCGGGCAAAAAAGTGTTCATAATAATGCACTCGCCAGATTACGTACCTATGCAGCAACACTGCTAGCGCTCCATTCTATTAATATTGTGGCGTTTCCCGCCACACTTTAGCGTGCTGTAGGTTTAGCATTTACATCTTTTCAACTACTTTTCTATACCTCTCTTCCAACATGTGTTACTCCAAAATTCCCACTAACCAAATGTTCGCGCTAGGCCAACCTCAACTAACCATTGCATGCACTTCTTTCGATAGTCAATTTCTTCTACCTGGACCGACCCTTTTCTACACCCGAGGCTGTATTGTGTTTTCTTTTTCTAGCCTCGGCACTTACTTTTCTGCTTTCGTACCGACAACATCTCTTCTGCTACCACGCGCTTGGTACTGTATTATTTGTTGTGTGTTTGTAAACTCTTCGTATCCATCTGTTAATAAACTGTGTACATAAATCTACACATCTCTCAATCACTCATAATCAACCAGTACCTATAACTCCACAATATGAGTCTTTATCGACTTTTTTCACGAAAATGAGTCGTTTAAGCACATCTAAACATGATTTTCTCTTATATTTTGGCAAATATATGCAAAAAGTACAGATATCCCATGTTATTTTTTGAACCGTTGCAACTATCGATCTCAAATCATCTCAAAGTATTGATTACTATTTTTAATTGTCTATCAATATTCTATCTAATGTATGCATTATTATGCCAATATGTACAACTTTTTTGTCTTCAAATTAGCTCTGATGAAATTGAACACGTAAAATCAAGGTCTATCTATCTATCACTGTCAGTAATACTTAATCAAAACATAATACTTACACGTTTCTTCATCTTCTCATTTAAAAACGGCTTCATTATAGCATAAATTGCCTCAAAAAATGATGGAATATTCAACATATGCATGCCTTTAGGCCTTATCGGTAAGGCTTCTTGGAAATAAGTCATCATCTTCTTTGCCATTGCAGGAGAAGCCATGTGGGCCATTGTAACATCCTTGAGGTCCTGCATCATTTGCGTGCCACAGATAATCCCTTGATCGTCTTCATTGAGCATGATATCCATAATCATCACGTTGACTTTGAAAAGATTCTCCATTTTAATTTTTGATGGATCATATACACTGCTTCTCATAATGCAGAAACTGGGAGCTGTTGGGTCTTTTTGATTTAGAAGTGGAAGGAAAAATCTGAAGCAGAATTTAAAACATAAAAATACAGACAAATCTGCATCTTAAACTTTCAATTACATTTAAACCTACCCTGACTTAAGAATCTCCTGAATTTCCGGAGCAAAAGGATCACGATTCTTCATAAACTCGGACAGCAAAGTCCTGAGTGTATAATAGGTCTCCATTTTTTCTTTGGTCCTCTCCAAACTGAATTTACAACCACGCAGGAACGTCAGTATGAACTGATCATCTAAATTAATTTTTATTAATACAAATCTTTGACATTTTCAAACAAAAGATTGCTAACCAGTTCTAGCAATGATGTACTTTTTCATCTTTAACCACTCTTTGATGGCTTTAATATCTTCAGGAATTCTAGCCACATCTTCGTTTAGTTCTTTGATTGCTTTCTCCTGCAACTCCTTTGATAATGGACGAACCTTTGCCATTTTTGCCAACGTGTTAAATTTCGAGAAATTACATAGAACACTTTCGACAAACCGAAAAGGTACTAACTTCAAACTTGTATCCGAGTGCTGCCAAAATGGATAGGCATCAAGATTAGATAAGTTTGAAGCTAAAATATCGTAATCTATTACTCAATGTTTAAAGTCAAGTGTAAAGAAGTTGATAAATATAGAAAAATATGTTTTAAACTACTTGAAAATCATTGAATTAACTACACTGATATGAATGAATAACATTTTACTGTTTTATGTTATGAAAATATGCTGGTTTTAAAATAAACAAAAGAAATAATCAAGTATGATAATAATATTTTACTTTAATTAAAAAAGAATAACAATATTAACGAATATCTATATAATATTCATTAATTTACAAACCACCTGCGTAATAACTGTTGTCAAGAACATAATATTAATATAGAGAATATGTATTTGTACTAAAATTAGTCGACATTCAGTTTACGGAAGGATCCATCAACTCCTTCTATTCCGAACATCTCCTGGGTGGTTTTCGGCTTTCCTGGGCGAAGTTTTTCGATCGTACCATACTTTTCATCTTCCTTGAACCATTTCGCATAGCTTTCGACCTTCTTCTTCCAGTAATCTGTTGAAATTATGTTTGATTAAGGTTTGTTTATGAACTATTTAAAGATATGTTGTTTTTAAGTACCAGTTAATTCTTGTACCGAAGGACCATTGCCTCCGTACTCTTTGGGCAATTCTTCTTTAGGCATTGCTTTGTGGAATTCTTCAAGGTTGTTCATATTATGAACTTGCATCTAAAATTAAATATGATTTATACCAAGACCAGGAGGTCAAAATATATGGATTACCGAAAATTAACAAAAGAGTGGGGAAAAAGAACTGGATAGATGTGTGGAAGAATGTTCTTCAAGTGTTTGAGATTACGTACGTACGAAGGAAGAGATGAGTTCAGAAGTCTGAAGAGAGAAGTGTGGAAAAGGCAAGAAAGTTAGTGTAGGAAAGAGATAGAATTAGCCCGGTAGAAATACATTCTAGCTGGCAGGTGTAACGGTTTGAATAGCATTACTTGTGCGTGAGACATAAATTTGGAGGAAATACATTCCCCACAGATATATATATGGAAAGTGTGAAAAGGTATAAAATTTGGGGCTACTTGGCGTGTGAATGCGTGGGAATGAATGAGGTATGGGCGGAAAGTGTAAAAGGCGATGGAAATGTGATAGAGGGATGGGTGGTGGAGAGGGGGGGGGTTGGAGTGGCTAACATTTCGGCGATCCTGAAAGAGAAGGAATGAAGGAAAGTCAGACAGAAGGGGTAAGGAGTAAGATTGAAAGGTCGGAAGAGATGAAGCGGGATTAGTTACTTTCTGTTGTAATATCATTTTATCATTTTTATTCGAATGAACTTCCACAAATGATTTTAATCGTTGTTGTGGAGTTTAAGATTTTTGTAAATTCATAGCAAAAGCATGTAAACTCAAATACGCGAAAATGTGATGTTTCCAACCGGACTCACATCTTTATAACACTCAACATTCAATACATTCAACCTAATATTTATCAGGTATAGCTTCAACTTCATATTATCTCGAGTTTTAATTCGATATGTACGCCGAGATTATTTTTGAAAGTCTTTTGAAAGTCCGAGATTAAAGTTGAAATATATTCCTGACAACGATAGATATAAAATTACTTACACGACTCTTCATCTTCTCATTTAAAAACGGCTTCATTATAGCGTAAATAGCTTCAAAGAACGAAGGAATATTCAACATATGCATGCCTTTGGGCCTTATCGGCAAAGCATCTTGGAAGTAAGTCATCATCTTCTTCGCCATTGCAGGAGAAGCCATGTGGGCCATTGTAACACCCGCTAAATCCTGCATCATCTGGGTTCCAGCGACAATCGTCTGATCGTCTTCGTTCATCATGATGTCCATCATCATCATATTGACCTTGAAAATATTCTCCATTTTGATCTTTGCCGGATCGTAAATGGCGCCTCGCATTATCATGAATCGGGGTGCTGTTGGATCTTTCTGGATGTGAAGTGGTAAGCATATACTGAAATGTATAATGTCCCAACGAAGAAGTTAACATTTATGTTTTCTCTGTTGAGTTGAGATAAGCATGAATTTCATTAGCATACATCCGCTTAGAATAGCTTAGGTTCTGATAAGAGTCGATAGAATAAGACTATTTAAAATAAGAAACGTTAGAATCAGGAATTAACATACCCCAACTTAAGAATCTCCTGAATTTCAGGTGCGAAAGGATCCCGATTCTTCAAAAACTCAGATAGCAACGTTCTGAACGTGTAATACGTCTCCATTTTCTCTTTGGTCCGTTCCAAACTGAATTTGCAACCACGAAGGAACGTCAGTATGAACTGATCATCTAAATTAGTTTTTATTATTACAAGTATGTATATCGATATTGTCTAATTAAAAAAAACTGCTAACCAGTTCTAGCAACGATGTACTTTTTCATCTTTAACCATTCCTTAATGGCTTTAATATCATCTGGAATTCTAGCCACATCTTCGTTTAGTTCTTTGATAGCTTTTTCCTGTAATTCCTTGGATAATGGACGAACCTTTGCCATTTTTGCTAAAGTGTTAAATTGGCAAAATTGCGTGGAACACTTTCGACAGAGATCGAAAAGGTACTAACTTAAAACTTGTATCCAAGTACTCCCAAATGGGTAGACTTCAAGATTAGATAAGTTTTAAAGTCAGAATATCGTAATCTTTTAGTCAATGTTTAAAGTCAAGAGTAAAGATTGATAAATATAGAAAAAAATGTTTTAAAGTACTTGAAAATCAGTTAAATCAATTATATTAATTTATTAACTGACGCTCTTCAACAAGCATGTAATAAACATGTTTTCATAATATTTGAAATAAAATTTCTCTACGCGTGCTTGACTTGGGCAGTAAACTGCTGAATGCGATATATAGCACTGAAACTAACAATTCGAATTTAACTGTTGTTTTTCCTTAGTGTGTGAATTGTTTCAACTTGAGAGATAGTAAATTTAACACAAATTTAAAAAATTAGTACTTATATTCGAAACTACATATTTGCAAATTTAGGGAACAATCGAACTATCTCTTTTTTTATAAGCGAGGCAATGAATTGTTACAACGATGATGTGGGCGTCCGATGATCTGGCTCCGATGAAAAGATCAACGAGGAAGTAGTTTTCGCTGACTTCACCTAAACCCCTACTAATCTGTTAGAGTCGCATTTCACGTTATTATAAGGGAGAGGAATTTCAAACCACTTGGACTATATGATTCGAAGCCACCTCTTTGATAGAACATTTTTAACTGGGAATACTTCAGTGCGGGGCTCCACAGGGATCGGTACTTTCGTAGATCCTATGGAATATACTTTATGATCCTGTTATGCGAACTTCCTTACCGCCCGGCTGATTCATAGTCGCCTATGCTGGTGACATCACGATTGCTGCAAACTGTCACGAGCTTCTGCCGAGAGCATTACGTAGAGTGAAGGAATAGATCATCGACAAAGCTGGGCTCCAGGTTCTCCTTTTTCTTCCATGGCGGTACAGCCCGCTAACGAGCCTTGACCTCCCCTAACTTCTTCCTCCATTTCTCCCTATGCCTAGCATCTCTCCTCCAGTTGATCAACTGTAGGAGTTGCCTTGCACCCTGGTGCACATCACCCTCCCATCTTTTCCGGGGACGTCCTCTTCTTCTACAGCTCTGCATCTTGGCAATGAAACAGGGAAAGAACAGCATATTGTGGACGTTCAATGAGGACCACATAGAAACAGTACAACGCTTTACCTACCTAGGAGTAGAGTTAACAAAAGATGGGACAGCGGGCTCCAGGTTACTCCGGAAAAAAAGCAGAAATAACCTGTGCTATCTGACGACGCATACTAACCGCTGATGTGATACTGGACGACGTCAACTAGCTTAAGATAGTTAGGTGTTGTTCTCGGTGACAAGGGCACATACTTGACTCACATTGAGTGCATGGTGATAAGGGCGACCGAAGCCCAAATCAACCGAATGTTCAAGCGAAAAGACGGCTCCCGGACAAGAAATATACATAATAAACTGGTGTAATCACGTCTATAATGATGTTCGCAGCACCGATATGGCACCATCCTATGACCGAGTAGAAATTGAGTTACAAAATACTAGCTTTACAAAGGAGAATAGCAATAGTAGTAACTACCCACTATTGGACTGCTTCCACTGATGCTATACTGATAAATATTAACATGCTCTCTGTTAAAGCAAAATAATATATAAACAAATAACAAATAAATCTACAATATTTTAATAGTAGTGTTCTATAAATACAAAATAATAACAATAACAACATGAGTATCATTACAGTGTCGATATATTTACAAAAAGGAGTAATAACCATTATCTGCATACAATTTATCAATTAATATGGCTAACATCGCATCTACAAATACAATTATCTTATGTATTCATCTATAATCCTATGTATCACATAAAAATAGTTACATTTTATCATTATCTTTCTTTATCATTTACTGAATTTCGTGGTTTCTCTGCTATAACAATATTCAACGAAACATAAATAAACTTCTTAGGTTTAGAACACAGTAAAACTATTTTTAACAATTACTAAAGTATACGTTTTGCATTTGTGACAAATTTTAGACACTTTTCTTTTTGTTTTTGCAATTAGTCTAATTTTTAGAGATTTTCTACATAATTGTAGCTAGAAATCAACGTGTCAATCAATGAGTATAATTGTAATACTTTTTTTTTGCTGCTTTCGAGAAAATCTCAATATTGTCCTCTCATTTTGATACGAATTCCTTAAAATATACTCAAGTAACTCTTAAAATTAAGGCGCCCAACGTCGAGCCGGCGTTAAATTAAAAATCTTCAAACAACTTCAGATCGGATTCATCAAGACTTTTGCCATTCTTCCAGTCCGTTTCTGGGTATTCGTCGAAATTCCTGGTGTCACCGTCGAACATCACCTTGGGGACGAACGGAGGCTGGAAATAATTATGACAGTCATAAAAGTAGTAGTCGTGCACACCAAAAAAAGTATAAAGGGAGGTACAGCTATAAAAAGTTGTGTAGGACGTAATCAATTAAACAGAAATCCATAAAATTAATTACCTTATACTTGCGAGAGTAGACATCATGCCAATCGACACCCTTATACCATCTATGTCGCTTTATATCATCAGCACCACTCTAGAATTTTTGTTTTTAAATAAAGATATTTAAAATATTGTCATGTTCTTATTATGAGGTTAAATGTCTTATAATTCATAACCTATGAGGTTAAATTCTAACAGGTTATATTTATGGAGGCTATGCAGAGATTTGTAAATGAATATAAACTCTTTGTGGTATTTCTTACAAGAAGGGTACATAATTAACAAATAAACTGTTCAAATAGTTTTACCTATAAGCTTCGAAGTGTTCAATGTGAGGACATTTCGTGATCAGTAGCCTTTAAATGTAATAACTGAAAATGATACGGACCTGGTTGTAAGGTTTGCCACATAATTCCCAAACAGTTACCGCCGAAATTGTTAATTCATGTCAGGCCTCCCGAACGAATTTCGTCGGGCAACAAATAGTAACTAGTGAACAAAAGGCGTTCTGACATGTTCAGTTTGCAAAACCCGTAAAAAAAGTCAGCTTGTAGGTAAAATTGTTTGAGTTTCTCTTTCATTTCATGTATTAGTTATGATTCTGTCTGTTGACCGCAATGCCCTGGATCGAATCCTAGCAGATGGGCTTATAATTAATAGTATTAATTAGGATATATAATATACACTAATAAGGCTAATTACAATGAAAAATAAATGAATAGAGAAGTTTATTGCAATGAATTAAAAGCCCGATATTCATTTATAAACACATATTATTAGCTTTAATTTAATATCATTAACTATGTAATAATCTCACCTTCATATTCCCCAATCGCTTTGTTCGATCCTGGATCAAGAGCTTCTTAATCAGATCCTTGGCAACCGGATCCATATGCTTGGGCCACTCGATTTTCCCGCTCAAGATCTTCTCGTAAATCCCAAACGGATTATCGTCGTAAAACGGCGGGAAACCAGCGAGCATTTCGTACACCAAGATGCCTAAAAGACAGACGGATCGAACAAAAACCTGTTAGCATCTTAACAAGTACGCCAAAGTAGTCAAATGGTGAAAGACAAGAGCTTGAATATAGGCCATGCGTTCATTAACATCGATGACATTCACGCTGCCCACAAAGACGTGTGGCTAATATCAGTAGTTGACTTGATTCGTTTATTTCCCAGATGTTGGCGGCAGGTAGCTGCGCATATGCGTATCAAATTGTATATCGACACATCGACATTCAGTCGATATGTAATATTATGTTGAGGCAGGATATTACAAAACATTCAACGCCTTTATGAACAATAATATCTGTTTGTTATGCATACGTTTGCGGTTTTATTATGTGCGTATGCAAACGTACACACGCTGGTAATTAGTGTTGCATAAGTTTGCCGCGGTCAAGAATAATTTGCGCGTAATATATTCTTGATTAATTGGGTATTATTAGATTTTTATTTATTTGTGAATGTGATGGATTGGAATTGAATAGACGAGAGTATGAGTATGAGGAATTCTTCAATGTCACTTTAAGAAAGGAAATAATTATTAATTAATTAAATAATTATGATTTGACATATGTCTTTTTTCTTTGGAGGAGTGATAGTTCAAGAGTTACCTGCTCAAATAAAACTATGTTCAAGTTTCAATAATGTTTAAAAGGCGTTTTATAATAATTATAAAAGGGAAGTTTTAAAAGGGGAATTACAAAATATAAATTATGCAATTTTTTATTTAAATTAAAATTAAACATATTTATGGTGCATATCCATGATTGAATATTGATATGCGTAAACTAGGATAGTTTATCTACTAAGTGAAGTATTGATCAAGTTTCTATCATGAATAGAAGGCTTTTTATACCATTTTAAATTCGACTTCCGAAAGCACACATTGAAAAATTACTCCAATTTTCTTTCTGTCTAAAATTAAACATATTTCCCAAGAATGTCTCCAATTATCCTTTTGTACACTAAAAGTAAATGAGTTTGTCTATCGAATGAAATATAAATCAAATAAAAAAGCTAAAATTAAACATTTTTCAAGGGTATAACCCTACTAGCCTCGTTGAATATTAAACATAAAAGAGATTAGCTATCAAACGAAATATTAATCAAGTTTCTGTCGTGAATGCAAAAAAATGTTTTGAAAATTTTAGGAAAATAAAAATAACTGAAATTTTTTGTTTAAACTAAAATTAAACTTATGGCTAATGGGTATCCCTGAATGCCTTTTAGAAAGCGACTAGAAGAAGGGTTCTTCTATCTAATGCAATTTTAATGAAGTTTCCGCGATGAACATGAATAATTTTATAACTGTTATAAACAAAGATTAAGAATGTAGCGAAAGCGCATGCCATCATTTTAAAAAATGGCAAAGGCTGAACATATCTATGAAAGAAATACTAAAAATCAAAAGTAAAAACTTACCTAAAGCCCACCAATCAACAGCTTTATTATGTCCCTTGCTTTGTATAATCTCCGGAGCAAGATACTCTGGTGTACCACACAATGTCCACGTACGATCCGTGAGTTTCTTTGCAAAACCAAAGTCGGTGATCTTGAGATGCCCATCTTTGTCAAGCAGAAGATTCTCCGGCTTTAGATCGCGATAGACGATGCTCTTCGAGTGCAAATACTCCAAAGCTAGCACTATCTCCGTGCTGTAGAAATTGCCCGCCGATGTACTAAAACGACCTGCGTTGCGAAGATATGAGAAGAGCTCACCGCCACAGACATATTCGAAAAGCATGTAGATACAGGAATCATCGCGATTACACCACAACCTTAAAAAGAAAGAAAACATTACTATAGATCATTGCTATAAAATCACCACTGGATTCTGGTGATTTTTCAAAGGTTCTGTTTACAAATTTAGAAAAAATGACAAATAAGAATATAAATAAAATATTAGTTGTAATGTAAAAAATACATTCTTTTAATGAATTTAACTTAATTATATCAATTTATTCAGAGAAGAATGTTAAGCAATCATTTTCATGTGTTTTTTGTTAAAAAGCTGTTAAATTGGCATAGAGTTAGAAACGCTGAACATTCGTTTCTCAAAATGCCAAAAACGCGATTAATTGGCAATAAAACATCGTTCTAAGCATTTGAACACGAAATTGGCGAGTTTAAAAGCGCCTGATGTGCAAATTCGCACCGTGGAAATGTGTACAAATGTTTTACATAATAATGGGCTATTACTTAACTACCTGATCAATGCCAGCCAAAAATTAATCAAGCTCGAAGCGTATTTTATGTTTTTATCAATTTACAAATTGTTCTTTGGCTATTGTTCTTTTTTCTTTCAAAAATAAATAGCCAATCTCTCAAGTTGAAACAATATAGTACATATTTAATAAAAGAAGCTAAACGCCGCACAGTGTCCAAAAATGACAGTTTTTGGCCACAATACATTCGCGCTCGTAGCGAGCGACCGCGCGCGCTCATGTCGCAATTTTCGATGAGTGTTTTTACTCAAGAGTTTTCATACGAAATATGACGCTATGAAGATGAAACAAATATCAAAATG
Source organism: Mimaenictus wilsoni (assembly GCA_027575185.1). Taxonomy (NCBI): domain Eukaryota; kingdom Metazoa; phylum Arthropoda; class Insecta; order Coleoptera; family Staphylinidae; genus Mimaenictus; species Mimaenictus wilsoni. The sequence continues at coordinate 3,070,567 of JAODAC010000006.1, read as the reverse complement.
CTCCCTAATTCTCATGGCATAAAACTTATTTAAATCCCTTTACGGTAAAACTCCTTTAAATTGCTTTTAAAATGAGCTGTTTTATGAAAATTTGAATCTGCACTTCAATAGGGGTTTTTCACCCTTATCCGACAATCAAACAGCTTAAAATATGTCGCATATATCAATTTATTCCCCTTTTTATGTACTTTAACATGGTATTAATATTTTTTTCGTCGGTTTTGTGCAGCTATCGATTATACCTTGTTTTATAACATATTTTATGCATTTATCGGTTGTTTTCACACAAATCAACACACAATTTTCATAAAGCAGCTCACTTTAAAAGCAGCAAAAAGGAGTTTTATCATAACGGGATCTAAATATGTTCGATGCCATGAGTAAGTAGAAGAATTGGCGAGCATTTTGATGTTTGTTTCATCTTCATAGCTTCATATTTAGTATGAAAAATCTTGAATAAAAGAACTCGAAAATTGCGAAAGGAGCGCGCGTGGTCGCTCGCTACGGACGCAAAAGCATTATGGCCAAAAACGACCGTTTTTGGCTTAAATTCGGCTCGCATTCACCAGTTTACTCTCCAAGTAAAGCGCGCGTATATAGTACTTTTACTTCAAAATTTCCAGATTTCATAAATCTTATTAGACTCACTTAAAATAACAAACTTTATGCAATCTTTCGCAATAACCACGTCATAAACATAAAACTTAAAAACCATGAATGAAAAACTGCAATCAAAAAATCCATTATCATAAAAGGCAACTAACCATCAGAAGATTAATTAATCCCAACAAAGAAAGCTGCTTCTTGCTCGTGCTTGCATGCCTTTGCTTGCATGATGCTTAGGCGAAGGCAAGAGCAAGCGAAGGTAGATCGCAATTTACTCGACTTAATAAGCACTAAACACTTCGCGCTTTTGCTCGCTTTGCTCATCTTCCACGAGTCGCGCTCTTTTGAGAAAGAAATCGAGGACAACGAACTTGTCCCAAGCGAGAACAAAGGTGTGTCTCGTGATGACGGACGCCGACTCTCATTACACATTAATTACTATCGATTACAATTTCTACGACTCGCTTGTAATTTCTACGTCGTACTTGTTTTAATCATCCTAAGATGGAGATAATTATATCTGAATTGTTTATTTCTAAGTAGATTGTTTGATATCAGTAGGATGACACAAAATGGATGAGATCTTAGGCGCGATAAATAGTTATTTTTATTATCTCTTTTTTGGTTTAATTTTATGGCAGACACGTGCTAGACAAGTAGTGATAAAACTCACATTAAATTTTCGAATCGAATATGTTATACAGTTGAAAATTGTCAGATTGTGCTTGGGATTAAAATTTATGCACGTGTAGAAAAGGTGTGATAGTAGTGAAGTAGTGAAATGGTGATAAATTTAGTTTTATTGGGATGGGTACGCTCAATTTCACTTTTTATTGATGCGTAGATCCATAGAGAACGGATTATCTATAAGCTTGTCTTCTGACACACGCCTTGTTTGTTGTATGAATAATACAAATTGATTAAATTTATAATTTGAATAAAATAGGATTAAATTTAACGGCACAATGATTATTTGTAAATAAACTATCTGCCCCCCTTTTCTTGGAGTTTTAAAAACACTTTTAATTCATATCGTTTAGTTGTCTTAATGAAAAATCATGTAATCAATGTTCTATTCAGTAAACTCCGTTTAATCCAGGTCAAATCTTAAAGAACAAAGGACAAATCTTAAAGAACAGAATCGAAATATGCAAAATAATGTAATTTTACTTCGCGTGCCCACCTGGGCAGCACAGTTGGTAGTGCTTCAGCTTACCACGCTGTCGGACGGGGTTCGAGTCTCCGAGGTGGGCTTCCACATGTGTGAATTAATTATTTAATTAATTCACACAAAATTAACCACACAAAATCCACACCATTAAAATTCACAGTACAAGAATCACAACAATTACAAATCACACACCAAAAAGCACATCAATCACAGTATGCGCATCTCACGACAACTGCAACTAATCTCAACACTCAACAAGGCATCAACACAACACAAAAAATCAACAATAACAACATCAAAAAATTATCTTGTAAAAATATAAAAATAATAAATAAACATGTATCCAGGCTGAAGGACCAGTTAGGTCGATAGCCAGGTCTATGGACCAAATACAATTTTTTTTACTTCGCGTTTCCGGAGCAGCATTCCGTTTAATCAGGACAAAAATGCATCTGAATGTTACGACGTAACACGTAACGTTGAATTGGAAATTTGAAAGTGTCAAATTAGATGTTATTTTATGCCAGATGAAAATGTTGGAACTTCTATACCCGCAATTGTTATTATTTGCGCTGAAAAACTTTGGGCAATCGCCTCAACAAAGACATAATTTGCATACCAATGTGCATCCCGATTAAGCGAAATTCACTGAGAATAGTTGTATACACTTCTAGAAAATGTAGTTACATTTAATTATCCATTTGATTATCCATCACCGATTTGAATGAAAACTTTGGTAACTGATGTTAATGGTTTTGTGCGTTACGAAGTGTGGCAGGGAACTAATATTATTTCAGCGGATGGCGTTATCGCGGAAATTGTGTGGCTGATGCGAGCACCTTATGACACCCCTGGCGAATTGAGACATTCTTATTAGTAGTCTGATATGTGTGCGTAAGAGGCTAGAAGCACCCAGCTAACATTTTGTAAGAATAAAGAGTAGTTGTTAACCAGAGCTCGAGGCGTAAAGTCAATTCTACTTTCTTTTATTTTTTTCAGTTTCACTCTTTTCAGCTTTACGATCACTTAGCGCACAGGTAGTCCGGGGCTGTTTTCTTCGGGTGTATTAACTGACTGTATTTCACCGCGGTAAAACAAAACGTACCGCGTACTATTTTCCGGTCCAGAGCAGTTATGATCTACACAACCTACGGGTGATCGTAAGAGTACTGGTGGAAGATCTAGAAAATGTAGTCACATTTAATGTAACAAATGAAGTGCACGGATTATTCATCACCAATTTGAATGAAAACTTTGGTAACTGATGTTAATGGTTTTGTGGCAATTTTTTAGACCATTTGAAAAATTTTGCATATTCATCAAAATAGAATAATTATCCTTTCTTCTACAAATAAAGATCTGTAAATGAAATAAATAAAGATAACCTTCAATTTTTTAATACACCTACAAGCAATTTACATAATCTTGAAAGCAGGTCTCCTCTCAAGAACTTGAATCATGCTCGAGACATATTGCAATGCAATTTTCGTTTTCTTATACCTTTTTTGGAAGGAGTGACCACTTTCACAACGTGTTTCACCACTAAAATAACCTTTGATAACTTGAATAAAATACCTGTTCTTGAATACTAACCAAACCTACGATTACTTACAAACTACTACTACGATTATTGATACCGAAATGAAATGATTTAATGCGACGATAGTGTAAACTGCGGGTAGTCCAACAGTACTTGATTATCGCCATCGATAATCTGCAGCAGAGTTATAGTTATTTCAATTCGATTAATAATTTCCTGTCGGCATTCCGCTCGCAGTTGTTGAAGTTGAATATGCTGCGGGCAGTTTTCGCTTTCTTTAAGCTATGAATTAATAACAAACGTGCATATATTTCTGTTTTACGACTGTGTATGCAGGTGTGGATGTAGTTTGTATGTATGTGTGTGTGTGTGTGTGTTATGAATAAAATATCTTGAAATTTATTTTCAAATGTAGTGCAACCAACAAATGCAACC
>JAODAC010000006.1:3054105-3066715 GCA_027575185.1 Mimaenictus wilsoni | reverse complement strand
GAATAAAACACCGAAACCGGTCCAAAATTGATATTTAATAAAGATATAAAGAAGTAACACAAAACAACACAACTTATGAGTAAAAAATAATTAACTAACTATTTTAACAGATGGCGCCAAGGTGTATTTTCGATACCAATAAGTATCGATACTTTTCTTGGAAATTTCGGTAACGAAAGTATCGAAGTTTCAAAAGTATCCATACCAAAAAGTATCAATACTTCGTGAAAAGGTGACATCCCTACTCCTGTTGAATAATATACACATTTCATTATCGATTTTAATTTAGTAATTGCAAACATGACCCACGGCAGTTCATATACATTATGTTAGAACACACAGTTTTAGGCACGTGTGTAAGATAATGTGTTCAAAATGAGCGTCGTGACTTGTATGACTTGCAGCACAATTTGTCTTACTAGTGAATAATGCCTAACATTCCATATTCGTTGCGCAACATACTATTACATTATAATCCTAATATATCATAATAATATACAAAAAATCAACAATAAGAAATAAACGAAGCATTCTCAAGTAAAACCACTACAGTATTAAATAGATCAGCACGTTTTTAATTTTTTAATAATAAGTTATCATATGTTACCACATTTTGGTTATGCATTTTATAGAATAATGCATTATGTGTTGCCTAGATTAAATCATGTTGCCTAGATTAAATCGTTACAGTGTTGCCTTTTAATGATGCGGTGATGCCATAATGATTGTGTCAATTCCCAAGAACCTATTTTCGAAAATTAAAACTAAAATAAAACGGAAAATATGAACTATACTTTGATTAACCGTATACCAACTTGCTTTTAACACGTTGACGCCGGCGCAAGATATGCGTGCATTGGGTGGCGCTTTCTTATGCCAATCTCAGCCTCCGTTTTTCAAGCGTACGCCCCTGGTTATTTACGATAGATATGGAAAATGCATTTGTTTCACGTTATGCTCCTCTAATGTGGAAAGTGCTTACTAAACGCTGACAAAGAGCGAAACCAGTGGCGAAACAAAAAATCAATATTTTTAATGCACCGTAATTCGTGCATCACCGGTGGGACACGCCGGCGTCAACGTGTTAAATAGTCTACCCTCTATTTGGTATACGTTAATGTTGATTCACATAAACAAAAATTAGGTATGATCAAAATTTAAATACACGTTAAGTATTTAAAGTTTTAACCTTTCAATTACAAAAAAATGAAAAGATAAATTATTTTCATCGCATGATGACATTATTTAAAGGAAAATATATTTTAAATAAGAATAATACAATTTGAATAAAGTGATCTTAGAGTTAGCCCAGTTTCTATGCGATCATCCACGACGCCACACGCATTTCTTATTCATGTCGGGAAACCTTTGGCTTCTAATCAACCGGAATAGAAATGAAATTTCCACGCTGCCGCCTTTAGCAGCGTCTAGCAGCCTCTGGTCGGAGAGCGAGAAACTCAGCACGTCGCCGCCTCCATCGCTGCGCGACGGGCGTGCAGTATTGACTTGGGATAGGAAATAATTGCGTCGGGGACATGCGCTCCCGAAGTGGCAAAAAGAAAATGATCTTCTAATCTTATTTATTTGCGCCAGGCTACGCAATTCAACGGTGAAAATACGCGCAAATCGCAAATGTATCTATCACGCGATGCAGATAATAAGAAACCATTTGCAAATCGAATTACACGTGTAGACAATCTGACAATCACAAAGTGCACATAATGAAAGGGGTGGGAGATGGCGCCATGAAAATCATAAACCAACGCCAACGGCTGGGTTATGACTTTAAGTTCAAACCGAAAATGGAATTCATAATCGGGTTTGAGGGGTTGTTTTCGTGGTTTTTGCGGTATTCGCATTGCATGCGCGCGTGCAGTTTGATTGTGCAATTACACGAGAGGGGTGTATTCCGTATTTCTCTATCAAATGCATGTCTAACTGTCGTAAAAATGATCCATTTCTCTGCGTTGGTAATACAAACATTGTGTGAGTTGGCGTTTTGCCTGTTTTTCTTTCCGTTTCCTTCAATTTGCAGATTGAAAATGATATTTTACTTAACTTCAATCGCCTTTTGAATAGTCTACAAGGTCTCCAATGTTTTTTAGTTAAGGTGGAGCGCGGTAAGTCTGTAAATGGAATCTTATTAAGGAACCCTACGTGGTACTTCGTAGCGACAAGAACTGGAACTCAAATATGAAAGTTTAAGTCACTGAAACGATCCTCAGCGTCCTCGGATCCGGCAGCATGCTCGTCCATCCGATCATCCGCGTCGCCGCAGCCGAATTTAACTTTGATCGAATATATTTTTTAATACACATACCATATAATTCTGATTATCATTGTAATCGATTCTCCATTAAGTATTGTTTGTTTTAATATGGCCTTTTATAACAAAATGTAGTGAATTCATTGAGAGAGTTTTTCGAAAAGATGTAGTTAAATATTTACATTTTTCTTCATCTCTACAAGAATTTATAAAATTTCTTCTAGGCCAATAATCGGAAAAAATCTTTCGCTAGTTCATCGCAAATTTACTTCTGATTTGATTAGTGAATTTGATTAATATACATAGAAAGGTGGAAAATATTAATAAAAGTTCAATATTTAGAGGAGGTCATTCCAAGACATTTTTCGGACTGTACGAATGTTGCCGATATTAGGATCAATTTCACGAGTTATAATATCGGTTATATGTAATCTATGTAAGTAAAAATTTATACCTACTGTTTGAAGCAATTTTCACGCTGCAAAAAAAAGAAAAAAGGGAAATGTGAAATGTGAGGAAGATAAATATAAATAAAAGTGAAATATTTACAAGAAGTAATTTCAAGTCATTTTTCTGTCGGTAAAATCGTCGCCGTAATTAGACTCAACTTTCAGGATTTATAATATCGGTTCTATGTAATCAATTGAAACACTATCACAGAAATTGGAAGAAATTTTCACGCCGAATCGAATGGTGCATGATGTATATTTCTAGAAATAAGGAAAATGGGAATAAACGTGAAATATTCAAGACAAGTAATTTTTGAGATCCGCAATGTTGACGATGTTAGACTAAATTTTAATGATATATAAAATGATTTCTAGACATGTTATCCAAAAAACTGTTGCATTAGACTGTGGCAAATTTTATTCTGAGTCGAATTGTATATGCCTTATATATATATTGAAGGAAGGTAAATATAAATAAAAGTTAAATATTTAGAAAAAGTAATTTCAAGTCATTTTTCTGTCAGCAAAATCGTCGCCGTTATTAGACTCAACTTTCAGGAGTTATAATATCGGTTCTAAGTAATCAAATGAAAAACTATCCCATAAATTGGAGAAAAATTTAACGCCGAATCGAACGGTGCATGATTTATATTTCTAGAAATAAGGAAAATGGGAATAAACGTGGAATATTCAAGACAAGTAATTTTTGAGATCCGCAATGCTGACATTATTAGACTAAATTTTAATGATATATAAAATGATTTCTAGACATGTTATCCAAAAAACTGCTGCATTAAACTGTGACAAATTTCATTCTGAGTAGAATGGTATATGATGTATATATATTGGAGGAAGGTAAATATAAATAAAAGTGAAATATTTAGAAGAAGTAGTTTGAAGTCATTTTTGTGTCAGTAAAATCGTAGCCGTTATTAGACTTTTATGAGTTATAATAACGCTTCTAAGTAATCAAATGAAATAAATGTTCTTGGCGTTTGAAGAAATTTTCACGTCGAATCGATTGGTGCATGCCTTATAATCCTAGAAATTCGAGAAATACGAAAAGAACATGGAAAACCTAAAACGCGACTTAGTTTAAAAAGACTTTTTTATACGATAAATTTTTCAATAATTTCCCAAATTCTAGGGGTAAATTTGGACATCAAATGAAATTATATTAAATGAGGAATCAATCCGCGCATTAATGGGTAATCTATGACATGTCGATTGCAAAATATTTTAGAACCCAGTTTGGATTTCACATTTTAGTTAATCATTTTTCCGCCACGTGGTTCAGTTCGCTTATGGTCCTCTTAAATAATTACACGAAAAATTGCAATAGTGTTATATAGAAATCCAGTAAATCAATACCATTTAGTCACTCTCAAATTTTGGTTACATACATTTCGTAAATCAAAAACGAAATGAATAAAAACTCAGAATAAAAAATCACAACAATCAAACAACCCACGATATTTAATTAATGTAGAATTCACTCATTTGTGAAATTAATATAATATTGCCGCAGCGAATAAATATTAATAATACACAATTAATAAATATTACGACAAATGAAGCCGGTAGCCGAGGCGTGCAGAAATGCAAATAGATTATGTAAATATGTGCATTGCTTTATTATGCAGCGCTTTTAATATTGTATAAGTTCATTGTCAAACACACAACTACGTGAGCGATGAATATTTGCGATTGTGCATCGCACAATAACAATAACAACGCTGACATCGTAATTAAACTCCGATGCGCCGAGGTGATAGCCGCTCATCATCGGCGCAGCAAACATTGCGATACTTTATAATTCAACGCAATCACATTTAATTGAATTTGATATCAAACAGAAGCAGATCGAAATAAATATTTAGCAAATGCAATAAAACGAAATAATTTGATAGTAATCGCGAATATTATATTTATTTATGCATACTATTTTAACATTAATGTTTTCAATTATATGGAGAGAAATCATACTTCATGTTTGTTTATTATATTAATTTTTTTTGCATATCGCCAACACAGTTCAAAATATACTTACAAGGAGAGTGTCTCAATTGTCCGGCATGGAATTTGAATGAAAATCACTGAACTAAATCGGATGATTCGGCCGTCGGAATTTGGTAAAACGTGATATTATATATGATTGTTGATGCCTATATAAAGTTGAGATAGTAGGCAATGATGTTTTTTATTACTTTTTATATCTTTTATTAAATTCAATTGTGTACTGGTTTCGGTGTTTTTACACCATCCTCAGCAAAATAACATCAATTTATAAAAATGTTTTGATTTTTTTGTGTTTCTATCATTGGTACGCAATGTATCACAATTTTTTCTTTTGGTATGTGCTGACAATTAAAAACACCGAAACCGGTACAAAATTGAATTTAATGGAAGATATAAAGAAGTAATAAAAAACATCATTACCTAGTGATATTATATATTGGTGAATGAAGCAACGTACGTTTCGCTTCGCAGTATTTGACTTTGACTATTGATATAAACTTTTATGAATGGCGTTGACGTTAATATTTCTAGATGGTCATTTATGAGGTGGACATTTTTGGGTAAGGCGCGCTTAATGTAAATATTTTCTAGCATGTTAAGTTTAGAGCCTTTTACGCCAGAATATAAAAACTTAAGATTAGGGATGGAGCAGTGATGGCCACATGTTTGTCAATAGCCAATTGTTTGGGTTTCGATTCGTTTTCTTTAATATGCTCCAAGCCCCTGGTGAGACAAGAATTGCGACAAAACTAGGTACGTTCAATTATTCGCCTCCCCATAGTTGATGGAGAGTAAAAGTCCAGTCCGCGCTGATTCCTTCCGCTTTGTTAACACCTTCAAAATTACCACCTTCCATCATCACTCAGCCACTCTTTCACTCCCTATTATTTACTGGATATCAGGGCCCATGTCTCTTTCATTCCTATTCAATCACTCCCCCCATGCTCCCAGAAATCTCTCCCCTTTTCACACAGCACACAATTGACATATTCTTCTCCCATCCACACCTTCTATCACCTCTGTTCCGAGCCACACCGTGCTCTGGCTATCAGCCTTTTAACAGTCACATTCAGTTCTCTGGCGCCAATATATTTAGGTTCCTAAACCGCATAACGCATACATCGCATAAAATGTCCCAACACATTATCTCCATCATTGATTGTAAACCTCCTATTATCTGGAATAAATCTTCATAAGACTACAATCACTAGAAAATAATAACATTCTATAATATACACACTGTTCGTAAACCTAGATACTAAAGTCAGCTTTAATCACTCGACGCGATTAATTAATCCCCAATACAAAGTTATTCAAGGCTAACTTTGTATTGGTCAGGAGTGTTTACGGTGGTTTGCCGCCGAGGCCGCCGCCGCGCCACAGCGCTCTTAAAGCACGAGTGCCACTTATCTCAGCCGCCTCTGCGTCTCCACACCCCTTCGCCAACATAATACGCACACACACGTCGCATGTATGCGTGCGAGCCAAATTCGAACTAAACGCTTTTCCATGTTTTCTTGGCGTCCGCACTTCATGTAGCTCTTTTGTTTCGAGAAAAACAACTAGAGTCTTATACAATGTGATTAGCTTTATAGAAATAAAAATAGATTCTAGGAGGGGAATACAACATCACAGAGAGTTATTTTTGCATGAAATAATATTCGTATGACGTTTTAATCCTGAACAGTCTACGTGGCGCTATCTATTGATTAGTGTGTGAACTACTTTAGTTGAAGTTAAGAGCGAATGATACGTGATGTTGATTCGATTTTCAGTCTTTATTCACTGCGTCAATTCTTAATAGTCACAATTCGGGGAAACACAGTTTTAGCATATAACATAATCCAAGTTTAGCAATATAAGAAATTCTTACTCACATTTATATCGTTAAGTATACTTTACACTTTACACGTTTTCTGAGTTAAACCAGAAAAGCAGTGTTAAACTTTTTAATATATATTTAATGGTACAACAGTGTAAATAGCGCCATCTGTTGTTGATTCAGAGATGAAATAAGGTTAAGTTTTAAGACGGTAGTATCTGAAATTGACTAGATTTCTTTAATTCTTTAATTATACGTGTTTAGACGGGCGCACAATCAATGGAGCGTTGTTTTTTTTTCGATTAGCTTAACGTAAATAAGTTGTTACATTGATCTCTTCGTGGACACATCGTCGTCACACTCTTTCTATCAATCGTTCCCAGTACAAGGCATCACTGTGCCTGTACTTCTGCCAGATCAGAGTTGCATCAGCGCACTTCATGTTCCTTCGAACCGGATATGAACCAGTGACCTATGCATATCCTGTATACAAAGAAAAAATGTACAGGTCACCATATCGCACAAATTTGGGCGTCAACATCCCCCCAAAGGTAAGGGGGGTGCCTCTCTTCTTCATTTCGACGAATTAGTCGCAAAGCGTACTGATAAAAATACATGTCTTCATAGTTGACGCCCTAACTTACAAAATAACATCTTCCTTCTCTGTTGTAATAAATTATCCAGTTGCCAACAGAAGACATCAGTTAAAATTCACTGTGTCAATTCCAAAGAGTCATAATAGTCACAGCATGGCTTACTATTAACTATAATTAAAAATATCCGAAATGACAGACCAAATTTGGATTTATTTCTATGTTCTATTTCCAGAAATATGAACTAGCCAACTGTGCTACTATAATTTTTGAATATTTGCTTTTTTTGGATATTTCGAATTAAAAATTATACAAATATCGCAATCTATTGTAAACTCGACGAAATTCACGTTTTGTGAATCTAATACTTTTCATTAGACTTTTTAAGCAAGAACCAGAAAAATTTTGCGCATAATCATAAGAAAATGTAAACAAATAAAACATTGTATGCTGGGTGTACTCTCAAGATTACATTTCGCCTGAGTGGATAAATATGTAGCCCTCCGACACTCGACACGATTTTGTCGCAATGTTATCACGAAATAATCTCAGCGAAATGAAAAAAGTTGTCGCATCCACACCTACACATACATATTATACTCGTACACACATGCTCGTCCGAAATTTTCACTTTCTAACTGTGTTTTCTTTGTCTTCCCAATTCTTATATTCAGAGGCGGCTCGTCTGGAGGAGAATCAAAAATTCCTCTACTATATTCCATTTAATTGCAATAATATAATTAAAGTTTTCTGGGAAAAATAGTTTCAAAAACGAAAACACACAACTTTTACAAACAACATTTACGGCACTATGTATTATTAATTCTTAAAACTTTAATTTGGTGAAGTTAAAAATGTAAGTTAGAGTATGAAAAGTTGCCTAGTTTCTTTGAATCAATTACAACGTAATATTTTAAGTTGAAAATTAAAATAAGACAAAAGAAACTTTAATCTTACTACAGTGTTCATAAATGTTTTGAATATATACATATTTTTTAATAAAACATTTTTAAGATTAAAGGGTTTCTTAAAATATGTTTCATAAAAAATATGATAAACGAACCGCCCCTGATTTTTACTCTCCCCCAGTTATCCATGATTTTGGGCGGCGTTAGGCAACAGTGTTTACCCAAACTCTCCCCGCGGCAAGTCCGCAAACAGTTTTATTACATCCCCGAGATTTTTATAATAACAATTTGCTCTCCGAAAAAACACGGTATCTTCGTGGCATCTTCGGATTTTCGCCCCCCTTCCCCTGCACACCCCCTCACTTTATCCTTGCTTATACTAGCCAGAGCTATACTGCTGCCTTTATGCTATGCTTTTCTACCAACTGGGCGGCGCTTTTTGTTTTGGTAATTTTTTGGCAGAATGCCGTCCATATAGGCAACCCTACGCCCGCTCTCCTCTCACCCTCTTGAATGCCACAACTAGCGCGTCGAGGACACCGAAAGTGCATTAAGTAAACGCGCAAATTTTGCGGGTTCAAAACGCTCGCTCGCTTGCTCTGTCGACAGGCGGCGCATCAGACGTTTTCTGGTAGGATTTGGGTGGCGGTTGAAAGGGGGTTGAGAGGTGGTGGCGAGTCGGAGAGCAGTGGTGGAAAAAGCTCGACGATTTATTGCTTTGTTTATGTACTTCCTCGTACGCCGCTCGAAGAGCAATTAAAAAATACAATAACGCGGTGGGTGGCTATGGCGGTGGGGGGTGTAAAAACGGGATATGGTTGCAACTTGCAAGTAAAGCTCGGCAAAAAAATATGAAGCGGAATGCCAACGAGTTTGCATGTTTAATTCATATTTACAGTGTGTTGTTATTGTTGGTTGTTTTGAATAGGTAATTCTTATTCAATCAATAAAATATCCTGTGTGTGTTACTTTATAAATTAAATTACCTTAAAACTATTGATGTTGTTTTAGTTTATTTTACAAATTAACCGAAAGAACCGAATCGTGGATATAGGATTAATATACACGTTTCGGTTCTTAGTTTATGCATCGCCTAAACAAATTTTATTTAATCAAGCGTTATCTAATTTCATAATTTCATATAGTTCTGTGGATGTTTGTAATTTATGAACACACCAGTGAACTTTAAAGCCTGTTAACCTTTTAAGGATTATATAAGAACATATCAGCTTTTAAAGTGCCCAGTCTAGTGTTGTCTATTATTCCAAATAAAACTGAAATTTTAAAAATAAGATAAAATTGTGAGGATTGGTATTCGTGGCGGCATCACTAGTCAATTCTGTGAACTATAGAGGCCTTATTGTTAGCTGCAAACATAGATAATAGACATGTATAGTAACACAAGTGCTTGTTGAGTGGGAACACCAAGTGGTCACCCATCCAACGCCAAGCTACGTCTGACGTTGCTTAACCGCAGTGTTCTAACGAGCACTGAGCTCCACAACGCGGCAAGCCGCCACTTAACCAAAATATATTAAAATTAATTTCATTTGGAATAAATTTCTCTTAACGTACATGGCGCTTAACATCACTAGCATTTAATCGAATAATCCCCTCTTTAAAATAGGGAATCTATTAAACAATTACACTAAACAATATTGAGGTTATCGCTACGAACTGTATTGTTCAGTTCGCTTATTGTTTTCAAAACGTCTGGTTTACGCCTGGCACGATCGCAAACCGCAATAATACCTGCAATAATAACATTCCACCTTACATGTGTCTGCTTGTATACACATGAGAAGGTATAAATGTGCGCGTGTGTATGTACGCTGCCTCTGCGGCAAGTTTTGCAAATGAGTAACGGGTAACTGGAATTAATCCACACGCAAACCGCCACCACCTCCACCACTGGCATACAGTGCAATTCAATTGACACAATCGACAACACTGTGCAAGCGTCAAAAGCTATACAACCCAACATACACATGCGAACGCATAACTTGTCTTCTTGGCTGCGTACATTGTTCATAGATATTCGCAAGGTTCGCAAGTTTAAGTCATGCGCCCTGTATTATTACTACCCCTGTATGGGGATTGCTGTAAAGTAAAATTACGAACGTATGTCCTCGGCGTCGTGTCGGTGGGTCGGTTTGGTTGTAAACGAGGCGTCGCGTTGGGCGCCGCGACGGCGCCGTCGCCACCACCAGCTCAAAACCACCGGTGGGTGGAGGGTGCTAAACAACTCTTAAACGCGAGCGCCTAACAATCACTTACATTACAGTTCGCTAAACTATCCTCGAGGCGGGCTGCCAAGTGTAGAGCGACACACGTTTCCATTCCAATCATTCCGAACCCCATTTCTTCCTCGTTCGTCTCTAGCTCTTCCAAGCCCAATGTGAAAGACAGACGACGCATATTTCGGAACGCCGTGAGGAGTTGGGATAATTTGCTTTTATGCATTTTCTTGGAATATTTGGATAAATATTTAACCTGAATGTTGGATGACTCAACATTTGGCATGAAATGAAGAGTTTCTTTTTTTATTTCTTTTTACTCATTCTTTCTTTATTCTTCAGTTTCTTTACAAAACGTACTCTAAAGAAACGATAAATATTTGAATCAAATATGTATATAAAAGTGGCAATACCTGAATAGTGGAAATTTGAAAATTCTTACGTTTTTGCTATTTTAAAGAAAACTAACAATAAATTAAAAGGAAAGGCAATGTTCAAGAAGTTGCCTAGTTTCCCTAGTTTTCCCATTGTTTAACATCCTGTTTTTTATCCAACGAAATTACCAGAAAAGCATTTTGCTAGCGTTTGTTCGAGGGTGGCATTCGTTTTTAACACAATTAACCGTAACTAAATCCTTTATAAATTTATTATGCGTCGCTTTCTAATTAAGCTAATTGAACTACCGCTCTACCTTCACCGCCCCCGTTGTTCCTGGCGAGGGCTGTCGGTACGCAGCTTCAATTTGCACATTTGCTATGTGTATACTATGCCTTGCTATCATTATAACCGGTTATTAAAGGGATAATTAACTGCGTACATATGGGCGTAACTTTACACGTACTTTATTGAATTTTGCATATTTTCATCTTGATTGTTTTCGATACAAGTTTAGAAATCTAATTTATAGGAAAATGAATAATATCACACCTTTTCCAAATAGACTTAATATCGATAGTTGATAGTGTGTCTACTCTCAGAAGTATTGTTATTTATCAATTTTCAGGCGTAAAATCTCGAAATTCGAAAATATAATTAATGCAACTTGAATTACATGGTCATCCGCAAAGTGTAGAGAGTAGATTGTATTTTCGTCTCTTAATTTCTGTCCGTCTGCCAATTCCAATGAACATATTTTGTCTGAATACCTAGGCACGATCACAATTACACCCTGAGAAGAGAAAGAGGATAGAGAGAGAGAGAGAGAACGACAGGACGTCCAAATATAAGGGAATGCGCAGTGTGAAGGCGGGATATATGATGGGATATATGATATATGATGATATATATGGTAATATGGTATATGATGCTGGAAAGAAAGTGATGCTACCGCGACAAGGGTTCCCACCGGTTACGAGATTTAAATTTTCCTACAATTAAACTAGTTGTTAACCAAACGCCGAATGAGCTTCTTCAATTCATCTTCTTCTTTCTTTACCCGGCAACATCGACAATGGGTAGCTGTCGACCTATAATCTTCTGATTTCTAGATGTACAAGTTCAGATACATGGACCCAGTGATTTCACCACGCTTTCACAAAATGATGCTAATTCAGAACACGTCCCTCTATCTCTTCCATCATAATTATACCTCTGTGGGACCTAGTGCGTTCACCACGCAACAAAAAAAAAATACTACCAACAATGATTCTCGGTAATTGATAAGTGGATCCCAGGAAAAAAATTTTGAAAAGTATGAAAACAGAATATCTACGTCCTTGTGGATTTTAAACGTGATTCAGATACGCCAACGTTTTCTACGGTAAAACATTCATCCTCCAATTCCACTCATTCGTCCATAAAAAAAAACTAAAAATAAACTTTAGCACTCGTCATTAAAATTCAGAATAACAGAATTATTATTTGTCCAGCCAAGTGCAAGTGGCGCAGTGGTATGGTTGATGACTACTGCCCGCGACGTCCCGGGTTTAATTCTCCGTGGGAATGCATAGTAAATTGAATTCATCTTCTTATCAATAGTATTAGCCTCTAATATGACTAATTACATTGAACAAGAATTGAATAAAGCTAATGAACATAGCAGTCGATGCCTCGGTAAATCAAACAAAAAAAAAGAATTATTACAAATCAGCTCCTATATTTACTCCCTGCTTATTACATAAACATATGATTAAAAAAAGCAGAAAGTTACATTGACAGTTTGTTGATTAGAAAGTAACAGTTCTTTTAACTTTCACCAAATTAGTTTTGTACAAACAAATGGAATTTTTCCCGATGTTCGAAATTCCAGAAGTGAGCAGTAATATACTTTTGGAATGCACCTTCCTCTCGAAAGTGGGAAAAGCGTACGTACGTCTG
>JAODAC010000006.1:3030472-3047107 GCA_027575185.1 Mimaenictus wilsoni | reverse complement strand
TAGCTCATATAGTTTCCGAGATATTTTAATTTTTCAGATTTTGAAAATTTCTTAAGGGGTACCCATTGACGAAATTTGTTTTGTTTTTGTGGTGTTTTTTTATTTAACGTGAATTTGTTATAATTATAACATTTTTGTATAGACCGGTTTCGCCTTTTGGCAACTTCAGGGGACTCTTTCAAGGGGAATTTTATAAGTGCAACAAGTTCACATTAAATAAGGAAACACAAATAAAATGTACTGTTATGCAAATAAAATTCCATTAATAAATTAAAACGAAAACTTTGCTAGCACAATTTTGAGATGACTTCCTATGAAATTTTAAGGAAATTATTTCTCGGGAAACCTACAAAATAATTATGAGACATCTAAAGGAATAAGTGAAATCAAGTTATTTGTGTTTTGCACTCCGATTGTTTCAGCTATCATGACAGTAATGAAATTTTCGTCTCCGACAAATTTTCCAGCCCGCCTAAGAAGCAATAAACACTTTCCATTCCGTTCAACTCCTTCCACAGTCGTGGAAAATATGTTGAAAGGGTTGAAAACACTTTTCCCCCGAGCGCCGCGTGCTTGAGGGACGCACTCGATGATAATTTTCCTCCTCCTCGTCGTCGTCAACGAGGAGGAGTGTCAGAACGCGCATTGCGCGAATAGTTCAGCTGTTTTTATTGCATCTGAACAAATTGTGCATTGCCGCCATGGCCACCGACCGCCGCCGCCGTCGTAGCGTCGCCCGCCTGCGTGCCATCTTTATGTATTGTGCAGAGAAACGGAAAATTTAATTAATAAAACCAATTTGCAAATTGCGAAGCACTGGCTGCAATTCCACAGGGTGTCGCCAGTGTAATTCTTGGTTGACTTTCCTTCCTGTCTCTCCACGTTCTCTGCCTCCACAGTCCGTACTCAACAGTCTTCCTCAGTTCACTTCAATCTTCCTCAGTCCTTTACAGTCCTCTACAAAAATCTTCCCCGGTTGAAAATGAGGTAAACCAACAGTTAGCCCTTTTCTCATCGCCAGAAGGCGGCAGCGTCGATGAGAAAAGTGGGACACAATAAAACGTGTTTTTGCGGGCTTTCAATTGTGAATTATACGTTCAAACGGCTCCGGTTGGGTATTAGTGGTTGAAAAGGAATGAAGCGAATTGGAATGGAGTGTACGTGCCGCCCGCGGAGTGGCGGCTTGCCGAAAGAAAACCTAAACGAAAACGAACGAGACGTGCGAGCGCGTGAAAGGACGAAAGGGAGAAATTGACTGGACGGAATTGGGGGGCTTGGAGGCGGGTTGCAGAGGTGGCTGCAGCGTGTTCGCATGCGAGGTTTAGTGGTGTTGGTGGTGGCGGTGGAGGCAGTGGATGCGTAGGTGCATACCTCCCGTCGTCCGTGGTCCATGAGTATGGTTCGCCCGCGGCAGGGCGAAAACAACCTCGTAAATCCCGTTTAATGACTAAATTGCTACTAGTCTATGCGTTAATGGCCGACGTATATACTCTCGGGCTAATTTCCACCAACACCCTCCGCACACCGCCTGGGCCCATCAGCAAATCACTAAAACCTGCATTGGTTCAATTTAGGTATTCTTTAGATATTGAAATTTCGTTTTTATTTTCTTCCAAAAATTAATTATAAACGAATAGATATAAAATGAGGGTTCTCGAACCTCCTCCACTCCTCCTTCTTCTTTTTTATTGAAACAGAAATATTTAAATATCTATACAACAAATACAACAAACTATAATATATATGTAGACTATGAATAAGGATGGGTGAATAATTAGGGGAAAATTATATGAATATTGAAAAATATGAACAAGAATATGGATAATGTATTATAATGTGGATGGCGTGGATTGGTAAGAAGCCTTGAGGTATTACTTCTCGGCTGGGGTTGGCTAAAGGGAGGATATACCCCTTCCTCTTCATTGGGCTATCCTGTCCCTCACTATACCCCAAAGGATATTATCTCCGAACCCTCCTCAGAGGCTAACATCGCTTCAACTAGGGATTCCACGCAGATTGGCCCAACCAGCGATTGCAGGATTTCCGTTTCTTCGAAGGACCACTGACATGCAAACAGCGCATGTTCCGCAGAATCCTCTTCGCTGCTGCCACACATTTGGCAGGCCCCAGTGGCTCTGATCCCCATACGGTACAGGTAGGACCAGGAACTGCCGTGGCTCATCAGGACCTGTGTGGTTTCGAATGCCAATTCCCCACGCTTCCCGTTGATCCAGGAGAATGAGTCGTTCGCAGCATTAACGAACTTAAAACGTAAAACACAATTTCCAATACGTCGTATAATAATTGCACGTAGAGTCTCTTGGGTAATCATAATTTTTTTGCGGTTTTATCTCACAGTGTTCAAATTTTTTTCAATTCCATTTTTGCTTCTTCTTTTTTGAAGTAATAAATTTGCGTGCGTTTCACTTAGGGAGTAAACTGGTGAATGCGAGCCGAATTTCGGCGACGTATAGCTCAGAAATTAACAAACCGAATTTAACTTTTCTTTCTTTGTCATGTATGTATTGTTTCACCTTGAGAGATAGACCATTTTTTATTTAATGCTCTTTTTTAACGTTTTCAAAGTTGTTTTTTAAATTATTTTTTTATTTGTTCTTCACTTCCGTTTTCTTTTGTGTTTTCTTTGATTAGAAAATACTACATATGTTATTTTATTCTTCAGAAATTTTCGTTTTTATTTTTTTCCAAAAATTAATTATAAACGAATAGATATAAAATGAGGGTTCTCGAACCTCCGCCACTCCTCCCTCTTTTAGTAAGTAATAAACCAACGTTGAAGTGAACGCAGTATTAACGAACTTAGTAAAACACAATTTCCAATACGTCGTACAATAATTGCACGTAGAGTCTCTTAGGTAATTGTAAATTTATTACCGTTTTATCTCACATGGAGTAAACTCAATTACAAGAAACGCGGCCTACTCTCTCTCCTTTTCCTTCTCAACCACCTTGTCGCCCTGCGTATGTCTCTTGCCTCCTACATCCTATTGCATCGGAGCGTAATTTATTGGCACAACAAACCGGCTTCAGTTTTCTCAGCAATTCGATTTGTATCCATTTCCATGCGGCCTGATGAGCAAATGCAATCGGCGGCGGAATGAAAATTGCACGAAGCGAGCGAGTTGTGAGGAGGAGGCGCGAATGTAGCCTATTTCACCGCACAAACACTCTCAACCCACACACTCTCATACGTACAACTGGAAGTCCCACTGAGGCCGACACATCCGCGCATCGCCGCGAAAGTGGCGAGTGACAATCGAATCGCACGGCTTCGACTAGACGACTACCGATCGTGCTTAAACTAATCAAGCTAATCCGTGACTGCGCATTAGAACAATCCACTCGGATTCGTGCTGTGATAGCTACTTCGATAGTTACATTCGTAATTAGGTTTGGTTGGTGCACAGGGAGAAAGAAAGAAGCAGTGATGGAAAGGGGTAAGATTGAGATTTCTATTTGTTTCCTGGTTCAATTCTTATAGTTCGATGAATAAATTAGGAAATGTGAGAGTTAAGTAGGTTAAGCGGTTGGAGGTTCAGTAATTTTCGGGGGGTTCAGAGACTTTATGGGTTTCTGAAATATTTGAGGGAATAAAGGATTCTTCGGGAGATAAGGGGTTAAGGAGTTTAAGGGTTCGGGAAGTCTAGCGATTTCAAGGGCTTTATTTATGTTTTCTTGTGGGGTTATGCGGTTTATGGCATCTAGGGGGGAATATGGTGCTTTATGGTGTTTAGGTAATTTCTCGAGATTTAGGAAGTTTAAAGGGTTCTGAAATGATAGGGAATCAGAGTGTTTATTTTTAGTGGACACAGGGAGATTGGAGGTTTATGGGGTTTTCGCCGTTAATACGGTTTGAGTTGGTTTTCTGGGTTTGAAAGGTTTAGGTCCTAAACTTTAGGACTTGAGTGAAAATAGTAGACCTACGATTGACCAGTTTAGTAAATTTAGTAAAGAAACTATCGAGAGTTAAGGGGTTAAGCAGTTTAAGGGTTAGGGAAGTCTAGAGGTTTCAAGGTTTTTATTTATGTTTTCTTGTGGGGTTTATGGTTTTTAGGCGGTTTATGGTGCTTTATGGGGTTTAGGTATTTTCTCGGTATTTAGGAAGTTTAAATGATTCTGAAGTGTTAGGGGAATTAGGGTGTTTATGAGGTTCAGTGTTCTTTGCAGGTAAGACGTTTAGTGGACACAGGGAGAATGGAGGTTTATGGTGTTTTCGCGGTTTGCATGTGGATTTCTGGATTTGAACGATTTAGGACTTGTTCGAAAATAGTTGACCCACGACTAACCACTTTAGTAAATTTAGTAAAGTAACTATCGGGAGTTAAGGAGTTTAAGGGTTAGGGAGGTCTACAGCTATCAAGGGCTTTATTCATGTTTTCTTGTGGGGTTAGGGGGTTTATGGTTTTCAGGGGGGTTTATGGTGCTTTATGGAGTTTAGATATTTTATCGGGATTTAGAAAGTTTGAAGGATTCTGAAGTGTTAGGGGAATTAGGGTGTTCATGAGGTTCAATGTTTAAGGTTTATGGTGTTTTCGCGGTTAATACGGTTTGGGTGTGGTTTCCTGGGTTTCAAAGATTTACGACTTGGGTGAAAATAGTTGACCTACGACTGACCAGGTTAGTAAATTTAGTAAAGTAACTATTGAAATTCTCAAAGGGAAAACCCAAAGAAAAACAAGAAAATATATGTAGACTACGGTTATTAAAACTAACAAGCTTCTTTTTAACGCTTGAAAGATTAAATAAATTAAGAAAAACTGTCGTGCTTTATGCCGATGGCACTCCAGAGGCTAGTTGAGAGTTTGCCAGAAGGCGTCAGTAACGCAACGGCTGCTGGCATAGGGAGGCTGGGGCGTAAGAAACTAAAACGCACGTTAAAAGAGCAAAAAAGATGATATTTCTGCGAGAGAAGTTCGTTTTTCGCTCGACGCAAAAATGGCTGCAGCGAGTGCAAAAAGAGTGAATTGATTTACAACCCTAGAATAGAACCATTAAAAGTGGATGTTTTATGTTTGCTGAAAACTTTCGCACAACCTAAACTGGTATTTAAATAACAATTTAATTGGATTAACGTTACTTTCCGCTCTTGTAGGTTAATTTTCATCTGCACACTGTTATCAATTATTATTTTTTGCTTCTTCTCTTTGAAGCAAAACTTTTGCGTACGTTTCACTTGGGGAGTAAACCGGTGAATGCGAGCCGAATTTCGGCGGCGTATAGCTCAGAAACTAACAATCCGAATTTAACTATTCTTTCTTTTTCATATATGTCTTGTTTCAACTTGAGAGATAGGCCATTTTTTGTTTTATGCTCTTTTTTAATTTAACCTTTCCAAGTTTATTTTTTAAATTATTTTTTATTTGTTCTTCAGTTGCGTTTTCTTTTGCGTTTTCTTTTATTAGAAAATACTACGTGTGTTTTTTTATTCTTCACCATTTTGAAATGTGATATTCGAGGGTATTTTGAGGAGGGTGTTTTCCATGTTTCTACATTTTCCCACATTCTCTACATTTCCTACGTTTTGCCACATTTTGGTGCTACTTTTGCCTCCGACATATATGCGGATATGCATATGAACATCTCTCCGAGATTGCATCAATTTATATTGAATCGAAATGAAATTTATTATAAATACTATTGGGCGCTGCGGAAGGCATTGGCAGCGGTAGTGGTAGCGATGCATGAATTGTGTATGGTGTGCGGTGTGCGAAATGGCCGCTAACATATGCGGTGGCGGCAGCAAGATAGCGAGAAAACTGCACGCCTCCAACCGCATCTATCGAACCGCTGCCGCCACACACCACCAGCATAGCACAGCAGCAGCTGCCAACCGCCGTACCACCGTTGCCGCCGCACCCATATACACAAAATACATTTATATTTCTTTATTTCGCTACGTGACCCGATTGTTGAGCAACTTCAACCTCTAACCGGCTGCTTCATTCGTCGATTTCCGTCCGGATGTGCTGCGATCGGCAGAAATTGTGAGCGCAAAAGTTGTGCGTTTGCAAAATATCGGAAATTTTATAGTTGTTGCTCTATTTCTACACTCCTAAAATTACTTCGAAATTTATTTCCCAACATATCTTTCTATTCATTTTATTTTCTATTTTTAAACGTTCCTTGACGAGTTATGCATTTAGACAGAGTTGAGGTTAAATGTTAATGAATAAAAAATATTTTAAAATTCCAGGCAAATGTGTGGTTACTCAGTATTTGGCTTACGGTTTTTGGTGGTTCAAATATAATTAGGTATTAAAATTCAAATTAATCAATTAATCATTAAAGTTCAAATTAATAAGGTATCATGGACGAAGGGAGTTATTAAAAAGGTTCTTGGGAAAAGAACATATATTGTATGGATTCCCTGTATTCAAAAATTTTGGAAACGACATTTAAATCAAATCAAAAAGTTTGAAGGTATTCATCGTCGATACTGACACTCGCCACCCAGTCCGGTCCGGTCACGTGCACTTTAACCTCAAACTTGATTTTAATGACTTGTTTTGTAAAGAAACTTATAAGTGTACTTATAATTCAGTTGATAAATCAATATACTTTTATACGTTAAACCTCTCTGTGAGTTCGTGAATCCACCATCACCATAGCCGCCCCGAGTCCAGCTAGCACACCGCCAGATCTACAGCCAGTCAGCCGACCAAGGAACCAAACTTGTCCGCCGTCCCCAGTCGCCAAATCTCTGTGCCGTCCTCATACGTTCCAGAGATGTCCGTCATCAAGTGGTAAGCACCATTTGTAAGTATCCCCGGTAAGCACGGTAGCATGTCGAGTACGTTTAAGTAAAGCCAAGTGAGACCCCTAGTGAGAAAGCGCTCACACCTATGAAGAAAGCAAAACCTCTCAGCAACATAAAGTAAAGGTAACGCCAAAACTCTTAACATCACATTTAGTAGAACCGTATTACCTTATGCGAAATTTGGTGGAGACGCCTCCACCCTGCTGTGACAATACCACGTCTTACGCGGTCTATCGCGCTTTCGCCGCCCTGCAGGTTGCCAGTGCAGCCATCGAATTTCAGGCATTCTCTTAACGTGACCAAACCATCGTAATTGACGTTCCTTAATACGGTCTAAAATTGTCGCCTCTACTTCTATAAGGCCTTTAACGACTAGGTTCCTGATTCTCTCAAATTTTGAGTTTCTTGCACTTCGACGGAGGTAGTTCATTTCAGTTGCCTCTATACGTTATTCCATTTGTTTGTTAACCAACCCAATTTTTTAAATATTTAATTATGTTTTAAATTAGAACTTCCTTCATTCTTCAGCCTTCAACCAAAGTATTTAGATAAATTGAGGATATATGAACATCTCGGGGATTTAGCGATACAAAGCTATTTATGAATCATTACAGGATGCACTAAGTCAGATCAAAGAAAGTTAATAGAAATACAAAAACGTTAATAGAAATGAAATAAAAAGTTAATAGAAATATTAGTATGATCTAGGCAATGAAAATGAGAACGGATTCAAAACAAAACTTGCTCAAGTTGCCTTTAAAACCCAACTCTTCGCAACCTATGCGGTAGTTAAACATCACCGAGACCCTACCTTCTCCTCCTGCTCCTCGGAGAAGAGATGGTTCCTTGGGCCAGCAAGCCAGCAGCCTCATTCGCGATTCCAGTCTTGTCGAAGTCGAGTCGCAGATGCGATGCGATGCCCAATAACAAGCGCGGCGCAACGGAGACGGCAGCATCATGCCGCCATGCATTTTTATTTCCTTCTCGCATTCGTGCGCAAATGTTTTAAGCGAACGCTGCCGCCTCCACCGCCTTCACCGCCACCACGGCCCAGCGACAAAGTGGGAAAGCCGCGTTCCGATCCGGATCTTCCTCCATTTCAAACCAAACCTCCCCCAGAATGCCAGACAAGGCCGACCATCTTCGGCAAAAACCCTCCCGAAGGCTTCTAATACCTTTCCCGCTTGCACCCAAAGCTGAAAAGAATAATGATTCTTAATTTTCATTTCGTTCCTATACACGCTAGACGTGACCAGAAAACGCAAAACCGAAAATATGTCATGGGGATTTTTTCCTTCCTTACTCGCCTGCTTCTCATTCCTGCCTGCTGTTGTGTTGTTGCGTTCCTGCTGTTGCTCGACTCCCTCTAAGTCGTCTTCACCTTATTTTGTTCTTGTCTCGGCCAGAACTCTACGAAAGGTGTCCGTGCGTTGCGACGCCGTCGCGTCGGGATGCTTAACTTCTTTTCGCTCGACAACTTTTCGGAAGTCTTTGCGAGGGTTTGGGGTTCACTCATAGGGGTTGGCGAGCGCGAGCACGCCATTTGTTAGGAAATTCAATAATGCCCGTACTAAGTTGTCATCCGGTCGAACATCATCGCTCAACGTGAATTATTGCTTTGTGTTGTAGCGCTTCTCGTCGACGACGCCGACGGCTGCCGCTTGGCTTATGATCACTTCCTTATGCCATCGACATGTCTTCTTCATCTTTGGCTTCACGGGCTGGCGCACGGTGCACCGGAAAAATTTCGGTTTGCTTGTGCGCCGCATACGGAATATTCACATATATTTCGCCAAGAGGCGCTGGATAAACAAAATGTAATATACGCGTCGACGTCATCTTCGAAGATCGTGATTTATGAACATTGAGCCTTGGCCAAATATTGTTTTTTTATCGCAATATTTAAATTTTTATCTTGCTTCAGTTCTTTTAAAAATGTGGTAGCAATGAAATTGACGAACAGACGGAATTTTCTTTAAATTATTTTTGATTATCATATGAAGATATATAGAATGCTTATATGGTTATCTTATGGATAAGCTATTCTTAGTTTAGATGATATCTTTAATAATGTTAGGTTAGGTCTGGTCACGTTTCCCAGGGTCCTCCTTGAGCTGTCTTCGGCTGACTGTGTCATCTCCACCTTGGGTTAGCTTCCAACATGTCTCTCAAGTATTTTATCGCCATTTCTGGTTTAATCCTCTGTCCTCTTAGAGTGATCTCTTCTCGACTCGTCCTTCCACTACGTCTCCTGGATATCCATGCCGTTCCCGTTTTGTAGGGGGCTGGGTTCAATCCACCTAATCTAACCTAACCGAAACTAACCTAACCTTTAGAGTTTAAGGCGCTAGAAGCAGCAATGTAACCTCGTAACCATGGCAGACATGAAAATGGTAAAACAAAAAAAAGATTACATATGTCTCTTTATTATTCGAACAAGATACATTTCCAAGAAACAATTTTTTATTTTTTTCTCGATTCGTCCTTCCACTACGTCTCATGGATATCCATGCCGTTCCCGTCTTGTAGGGGGCTGGGTTCAATCCACCTAATTTAACCTAACCGAAACTAACCTAACCTTCAGAATTTAAGGCGCTAGAAGCAGCAATGTAACCTCGTAACCATGGCAGACGTGAAAATGGCAAAACAAAAAAAAAGATTTCATATGTCTCTTTATTATACGAACAAGATACATTTTCAAGAAACATTTTTTAATTTTTTTCTCGATTCGTCCTTCCACTACGTCTCATGGATATCCATACAGTCTCCGTCTTGTAGGAGACTGGGTTCAATCCACCTAATCTAACCTAACCGAAACTAACCTAAGCTTCAGAATTTAAGGCGCTAGAAACAGCAATATGACTTCGTAACCATGGCAGACGTAAAAATGACAAAACAAAAAAAAAAGATTTCATATGTCTCTTTATTATTCGAACAAAATACATTTCCAAGAAAAATGTTTTTTTCTCGATTCGTCCTTCCACTACGTCTCGTGGATATCCATACCATCTCCGTCTTGTTGGAGGCTGGGTTCAATCCACCTAATCTAACCTATCCGGAACTAACCTAACCTTCCTTACATGTATACGTGAATATGGCAGAACAAAAAAGTTTTCAGATGTCTTTCTTTATTATTCGAACAAAATAAATTACAATGGAACCATTTTTTATACCTTAATTTTTTTATTCCTTTTTCTGTCACACTCTGTTGTACTAATATCTATAAATGTAGCTATTTGCTAACCCATGGATACCGTTCCAGACAGTCGTCCACCCGATACATATAACGCATACAAAAATCTACTATTTCTGTACAAGCTCGTGCCCCTGTAACCCCAACCAGAACGAACTAGCACCAGACTCAATTCCGACAAGTCCGATCCGAGGATCATTTGTTAAAGTGCTAATATCCCCCGAACGTGGACGAAGCCGTCGACGTAACGTCGAATCTAGAAACTTTCCTCTCTACACATCTACAACTCTACACTATCACGTCAAACCGATATGTACCCTCAAGCTGTCGAACCGACTCCAATCAATTAACATTTCCGCTTTGTGCCTCCACAGCTTAATTATCCGCTTTGTATCGACACGCATAAAAAATCTGCAATTTACAGCAAATTGTCGCAGCACAGCCGCCGAGCCGCAGACAAGTGCGAATGAAATTTATTTGCTCTCGTTTTCATCGCGTGTTTGAAAGGCTTTTTCGCGCTGCTCGACAGGCCTCGACAGGCGCACGCGTGCTCGAATAAAAGTCCTTTTAATTCGACAATCGTCCGACGAGTAGTACACGAGAGCCAAACGTTAATTGCAATTTATTATTATTTTCAAGAGTGCTAGAGAGAGAGAGTGAGAGTACGGAGTGGAGTAGTAGTTATTTGGCAAACTTTAATCATCAAAATTGTTTTAATGAATCAGTCTTGTGAGAGAGCACTTTAAACTTACTTTAAACTTTTTTAAATAATTAACAAAAATCATTAATCTAGCTTAACCTAATCTTTGACATATCTAATTTTGCCAAAGCTAACTTAACATATCCGAACCTAAACCGTTTTTTTAATAAAATACTCATCATCTTAATAAATTGCTAAATTTTTCTTTTTCTTCTTTCTTAATTATGAATTGCTACACTATTCAAGAATATTCTCTCAAAATTTCAAATCGATAATAATAGTATTTATGAAGATATAGAAGATATACAAGTTTAATATCTAGTAAATATATAGTGAATTTGTGAATATATAGTAGTTTAGGAATCCCGTACCATTTGCAATGATTACTTTCAAGGCTGTAGAACCATGGAATCAAATTAACAAATATCACTTTGTATATTGAGTCTAAATCTATGCAGCAGTTCGATTAAGACTGAGGGCTAAGCACCCCACGTGCCGAGGCTCGGAGCGACAAATAAGGTGCTGAAGTCGGAAATCCTTAAGCGTCTATCCAGAACGTTCCAAAACATTCTAGAATCACCGAAACTGTTGTTGATACACTTGCTGCAAGTGCATCAACAACAGTTTACACTCAAGGCACGTTAATTTGAAAAAATGCCATTGTGCTTATGAATTTGGCATTGAATTGCCATAAAAACAGACAATTTTAAGATTTTTTTTTTAGATTTAGATTTTTTTCATTTTCAGTTTTTGTAAAGTTGTATATCTTGAAAAATTTCAGCGAAGAAAACTTAATTTCCCGTATATTTTTTAACATCCAAAGGGAATTAATAGAAAATGAAAGGAACATGTCGACTTCTTTCATTCTCAGTTTTTTTTTCTTTATCAAGCAAGACGTCTCAAAAACTTCTTTTCATTTCTCCTTATCAATTTTCCGCTTTCCAACAATATGACTGGAAATTTTTCCTCTCCTCACGAATATATATATTTCCACGATAAAACAGTTTGAGAACTAGTTTATGTGAGTAGAAAGCGACGTTTGTAAACAAAGCGATAGCGTTTAAAATTGATTCTTTACGTTCCATGGTTATTTTTTGTGTGTATGTATACGTGGTTGTAGCGGAATATGTTTGCGTAGGGGTGTAGGCAACTCGAACAGCACCAAAAACCCCATTTTGCACCCTAATCCTTTTAATTCGACAGGGAAATTTCATCAA
This sequence comes from Mimaenictus wilsoni, assembly GCA_027575185.1. NCBI lineage: Eukaryota > Metazoa > Arthropoda > Insecta > Coleoptera > Staphylinidae > Mimaenictus > Mimaenictus wilsoni. The sequence goes on along the minus strand of JAODAC010000006.1, from coordinate 3,035,219 downwards.
GTTTTAATTCCGATTCTGGATTATCAACTTCCAATGATGCCGCTCGTCGGCAATATACACCCACACACATTCACATACACAGTCACACACGTACACACGTACACACGCACACACAAATCGAACGCGATCATCGTCATCCGAGCGCAGAGAGCGAGAGAGCTCTGATCCAATTTATTCAATCATAATCTGATTTCGTTCACCATCGGCACGACATTTCACTGCCTCCGTTCATCCGCATCATCTTTCTCGAGGTATTATTTCTTTTTGCAAATATTTTGATTATGATAATGTAAAGTTGAATGATTGCAAAGAAGATGACTGTGTTCTGGTTGTGAGATGTTTAACAATAAGTATATACGATTTAAGAAGTATTATTAGAGATTAAGACAATATTCAATTGTGTAAAACTAGATTCAAGCTAGATCGAAGCAGCTAGCTTGAATCTAGTTCTACACAGCAGTCCGATTAAGGCTGCTGGCTAAGCACCGCACATGCCGAGGCTCGAAGCGACGAGTAAGATGCTGAAGTCGCAAATTCTTGAGCGTCTTTCCGAAACGTTCCAGAACATTCTTGAACCTTCGGTTATGCGCGAGTTTGTAGCGGCAGGGCGTCACCCAGTAGCCCGGAAGACTTTCTTTAGATGGTAAACACTTTTCTAGCAATCTAACACGATTAGTACAAGCTTATATACAACTGCATAAGAGTATTTTTTGCTCCCTAACTTTCCAAGTTTCTTACAATTAGTGTCAATGCCCGTTTCTCTACGGTTTCGTTTTGAGCGGGTTCACACATTAGTCTCGCCAAATGCTCCAGCATTTTGAGGTTAAATTGCCTCTTTACATGAATGTAATCTAACGACGAAAATTATTTATCCTTACATTCACTCTTAACTGACAAAATGATCTCTACAGTTGATAAACAAAGGAAACATGTCTAGAAGGAAGCACGTAAACTGCCAGTAAACTCTTTCATCGGTCACTAAGTGACACGTGAGTAATAGGTTCGCCGTCACTGGTCTAGGAGATGCAACTTACCTTCGAACAAGTTTAACCCTCAAAAGATAGAATACAAACAGGTATAGAATGCAAAAAAAGTGAAATAGAAGTGAAAGCCAAAGGCATCGCTACGGTCCATAGAATTTCCCCAACAAAGTACATCCTCCCGATGCCGATGCATTCGGCGCTCTACTGATACCATAGTGTTTGGAATCCCTTGAGGGACGAGTGCCTCCTAAAACTCCACCGCCGCCACCGCCACCACCCAATTCGCCAACATACTCTTCCACCACTCTCCCAGTTGCATTCATTCTCCGATGAGAGATAATGCTGCGTTAACTCGAAAAAAGTTGCATTTTTTCACCAATTTTACATTACCCTACATACAGGGTGTTCCAAAAACCTCCAAAACCTTCATATATATCAAGAAACTCCTAAAATACCAAAGAAATCCCTAGAAACCAATCGGGAAGTTCCTAATTTGACTTCTTTAAAATAAAATTAATATTATTAAGTCAATTGTAATGGAAAAACTGCTAATAATTACTTTAATCGTTTTACGTTTACTCGCAGTAAGCGCACATTAACAAGCGCTATTTTATTCACACTCTTGCCCGAAGTAGTTGCTTCGCGATCGCAATTGCATTCGATTTTTGTGCAACACTGCGCCCCTGCCTAACAATGCTTTGCACTTTGGCTGTGAATTGGTTCATTATTATCGCACAGAAAAGTTCTTGCGCGAGCGCCGTAGACGTGGTATACATATATTTTTTTGCCACGCTTGCACGATTGTCGAGATAAAGCACATCCGTTCGATACATTTCAATTGCGCTCGATTCAATTGCGTTACTCGTTTTCGCACGCTTAACATTAACGCGTTTAGAATTAGCAATTTTCGTTCGCTTTAACACGTTCGAGCTTTAACTGAAGCCCGTGCCGGTGTTGTTAACGAATTTTAGTGGACTACAACTAGTTTTTTATTGCGCGCAGTGCGGCGATAAAGGAAACGAATTAAGTTCCGCAAAATGTCGCCGATAAGACAGGCGCGTAAACAAAATCGTAAATAAGTTTTTACGTCTTCCTAATGTCCGTTCTTATCATCAAACATCTGTGATTCAACCTTCCTAGATATTTTTTTTTGTTTCAACGACAACAAATTACATGTTTGTGCTCGATTAATCTTGTTAAAATTTGCTTATAGTTTTTGTCGTAGAATTTTGCTATTAGATGGCGTTCTGGAAACAACTAAACTACAAGGATGCAGTGAGTATTAGAAGTAATTTACTACGATTATGTTTCATAGTTTCTATTTTTGTCAAGAGGTGGCGCATTAAAATCGTCTTCTACTGAATTTTAAAAGGAATTTGTTTAAGTTAGGTTAGGCTAGACTATATTAGGTTATGTTGGGTTTCTTTTGGCTAGGATACTGTTAGGCCAGGTTTCTTCAAGTTTAGTTTAGGCTTCTTCTTGGTTAGATAAAGGTTCTCTAACGTCAAGGAAAGTTAAGTTACTTGTGGGGAAAGTTAGCTTAGGTTAGGGTAGATTAGATTAGTTTCAGGTAAATAAGGTTAGGTTAGGGTAGATTAGGGTAGGTTCTGTTAGGGTAGATTGGATTAGGTTAGGTTTGGTTAGGGTAGATTGGGTTAGGTTAGGTTTGGTTAGGTTTAGTTAGGTTTGGTTAGGTTTGGTTAGGTTTGGTTAGGTTTAGTTAGGTTTGGTTAGGTTAGGTTAGGTTAGGTTAGATTAGATTAGATTAGATTAGATTAGGTTACGTTTGGTTAGGTTAAATTAGATTAGATTATGCTAGAATTGGTTAGGTTAGGTTATGTTAGGTTAGGTTAGATTAGATTAGAGTAACTTAGGCTACGCTTGGTGCGGTTTCGATTAGGTTAGGTTAGGTTAGGTTATGCTAGGTTAGGTTAGATTACATTAGGTTTATACAATAAATTAGATTAGATAACATATATTTATGCACGTATAGTTATCATTAAATCATAGCCAGGATAATAATATATGAAAAGGCTGAAATAGCAATGAAATTAAAACAAGTAAATAAATAAGTCAATTAAAGCGATTAATGCGCTGAGCGCATTTCGGCTGGCAGAGCCGGCGCCAGCGTGCCTCAATCAAACAATGTTTGGAAAACAACAACGGCCGATAATGCCGCAATTCGCCCGGCGGTGCTGATGATGAGTAATGCAATTATTATGATTGTAAATTGCGACTAAATAGCAATTAATTCGGCGAGCGTAATTGCAATAATGAGCGGGCTGTGGCACATGCAGAGTCGAGCCCCGAATAGAATCGGTCCCCCTCTCATGCTTCGTACGCTGCATGCATGTTCATTGTCCGCACACGAAACAATTTCATTAGGCTATCAATGTGTTGGATCCATTTGGTCACATTTAATTCGTGTTTCTTTAATAAACATTAGCTCAGGAAATAGAACGAATTAACAAATTGATCAAACTAGAATGAGAAAAAGAAAAAGAGAAACAGAGAGAGGCAGAGATAGTGGGAGAGGGAGCACCATATATTAGAGTTAATACCCAAATGGACCGATATTTATATTTATTTCAGCGTAATTATATATTTCTTAATTAGAGGACTCATAATGAATGAGTATTAAATAAGTAGTGATAAGTTCTGTGTTCAGTTGGTTGCCTAGGTTAGGCGGTGCTTGTAGGGCTATTATACTTAAGAGGTCGATGATGCGCTCAGTAGCAATAGGGGGGGGGAGAGGTTCCACTATGAAAATGTGTGACGTCTATCTCTTTTCTGGTGAGTTTGTCGAGTGTTTGTTTTCTTTGTTCTTTCTGTCTTGTTTTAATAAAGAAGTTGTAGTATTCGAAATCGTGTACATTGTAAATAGAATCATTGGCATGTGGGGTACTTCACACATCGACTAAACCCAAGGAACTTGCTCACAAAATACACGAACTCAGAACTGTGTTTCACTGTTTTATTTTGACGTTTGTTACCGTACAATGTACATTTCGACTCACGCCATCATCAGGTACTATACCGTACCTTGAAGTTACAATGCTATTTATACTTAAAAACTAAGTGCGCGGGTGAGTAGGGTGTTTAGAAGGAATTCGAGTTGGTCATTCAGTACCTGGGTTGTTTTCGATTGCTTCCTTTATGTAGATCGCCTCTAGAACATTCAACTTATGACCCTTTTTAAAACAGTGAAACACAGTTCTGAGTTCGTGCATTTTGTGAATAATTTTACACCATGTTTTATCAAGAAGTGACAATAAACTCCGTAAATTAATCAAGGAACTTGGTTTAAAAAGAACCTGTTGAGTCAGGTCCCGCGCATCACCGGGAAATAAAATAATGATGAGTTTTCTTGATATCTATTGCTTTCCATCTTAATCAATTAATAACTGATTATTATTTAAAAAAACAATAAAGATACATTTTTTTCTCTGTTTATTGATAATCCCTCCCATAATTAATAAAGAAAGACTAAGAATTTTGCATTTCAAGTAAATTAATCACGGATTAGCATTAAATGTTAATACGGCGTGGGCAGTTGTGCAGTGTTGCATTTGCCAGGTGCCATGTGCCGAGAGGCCACATATGACACAAATACACCCACATTAACACATACACCCGCATATTCATACAGGAACATACATACACAGTTATGCAACAAATATGCAAGTGTTAGTAGAGTAGCCATAGCGACACAGCCCTGCCGGAAGCAAATGGACGCGGCGCTCCTGCGACGCAATTGCATTGTG
>JAODAC010000006.1:3016664-3030372 GCA_027575185.1 Mimaenictus wilsoni | reverse complement strand
TTCACGCCAGACTAAATATAGATAATTTGGCGACAAATATAAAAAAAGGCCTCAAACTTGCCTCGCCGTTCACAACAATCAGCCTAAAGCAGGCTACTACATGTCATTGATTATAGCAGCGTGAGATAAATATGCTGCCCATAATTGGTGGTATAACTTTTATTTTACACATTTATTAGCTTATCAAACCATTTTCACAAGTAAAATTAGTGAACCCGCGCTAACGTACTTTTGAAAATTAGCGCATTCCGGCTAATAATACAGGTTAAATCTCTGATATTGATTAGGCAAATGTCTTTTATGGATTCATTATTCCCATTTATTCAATAAATCTACGCCAGGTATTCATCTACCCATCGCGTCTCGTGTCTCCTCGTAACCACACACGTATACACATACGATACTCAAACCGAGTAGTCACACGAGGTGACAGCGTCAAAGAATTTGTTCATGAGTTTAATAAATGTATATGTTTAATTCCAATTTAATTCTCCAACATTCAACATTGGCATATAATTCATAAAATCAGGTAGAATTCTCAGATCGTAAACGCTTAAAACCCTCCACGCCCGGTCACTCTTCTGGCGCGTGCCGGCCACGCAATGATCAGTCGTGCACAACAATGTATTAGACAACATTTACTGCTTTGTTGATTTACTGCTTTGTCGCCGGCTCTCCTAATACGCGTTACCAAAAACACCCTGTACGCAAGGGGCTCTAAAAGCATAGAGCCTTATAGTGCGGTTTCACGGTTTATGACCTAAAAGTTATTTAGACAAAATGATCTCCAGCGGTCTGATTCACGCTGTTTCTAAACTGTTTCAAAATTTACATCATGCATGTAGCATATGAGGTTCTACTAAAGCTCTTAACATCTTTCGTGTATGCTATGGTTAAAAAAATAACAAAGGCGAATTTTTTAAATTTAATTTTCTTATTGCTTTCTTCATTTTTTTTTCTCGTTTTTTTAATATTATATATTTTAACTAATGGTTATACTGAGATTACAATGAGATTGGAAATACTCAGGTTTTGAAAGCAAAAAAAAAATGGTTATAGCTATAACAAGAAGTAGGAAGTTGGTCGGCAGGAAAAGTAAGAGTCGCAGTAAGTGGCAAGAAGCATCCGCACTTGCACTTCACATCCGTCTGCGACGACAGGGATCAAACGGTGCGTCTAGCCGCTGCTGCCGATGCCGCCACCGTGGGTGGTGATTTATGAGAATTAATAATATCCGCGCCGTTTACATGTGCAACTTGCAAATGAGATGAAGAATTTCAGTAGGAAGATGTCGCATTCAGTGCACGTGAAAAGCTCAACATTCATTACATCACTCTAACGCCGAAAATTGTACACGGAAAGTAGATAAGTCAAATAGTTTAATTTGGGATTAAAATGAATTGCAAATGGACGTTTATATGTAATTTTTAGTCTGGGCATTTGGAAAGTTTTGAAGGAAAGCTACAATCAAGAAGTTCCTAGTTTTTCTTTTTGAGAGCGTTACGCTCGTTGTCAATCCGAATTAGTCACGTTGTCATAAGTCAAGACATCAATCATTTATTAGTTTTGTTATAATTAATTTTTACACGATTTGTTTATCGATACGATCCGAAACCTTCATGCGAATACGACTCACATCCTGGACAGGAGCAAAACTGACCCATATTGATTTTTTTCTGCCTTCGATTCATTTTCGATGCCGATAAGAATATTATCGTTTATTCTTTTGGTCTCAGGATGTACCGATATTTTTATCATCTACATTCAAAACTGTAGAAAAGTACGTCCAATCTTACCGCACTGCATGTAAATTTCATGAAATCGATTTAGATTACTTTGAAAATATCCATGTGATTTTTTTAATATAAAAGATTACCCCAAAAATCCGTACATGGTTTAAAATACGTTAGCCCACAGGTGAATTTAAGTAACTCTAGAGAAGCAGGAAAATACTTCGCTTTGTTCCAGAAACACCAATTCGGCTGGCTGCAGGTGGTGTTTATGTATACTTGGCTTCAACAAAGCGTTTCCGCTTATCCACGCCTTGTTTTCCGGTTTTCCTTCGAACGGCAAACGCCAAAACATGGAGGAATTTTAATACAACCTTTAATACAACGTTACCTAAACGTTCTCTTAGACTTTATGACAAACAATATCAAGCTTCGTTTATTTAAAAATAGCGTGTTCGTCTGGGGAAGTGATAATTTAAACTATTTTTTGTGAGTTGATCTATTTAATAATGAAAACCAAAACTGTGTTTGCGTTAATCACAGGAGGAGACTGCCGGTGACGGTCTCGACGATGGACTCTCGGTGATGGACTAGCTGATGACGATGGACTCGCTGGTGGCAGCTGCTGATGTCGGACTCTCAGCTAACGATGGACTGGCTACGGAAGATGGACTCGCTATTGAGGATTGCCGGTGACGGGCTCGGTGATGGACTTTCGGTGATGGACTAGCTGATGACGATGGACTCGCTGGTGGCAGCTGCTGATGTCGGACTCTCAGCTGACGACGGACTGGCTACGGAAGATGGACTCGCTATTGAGGATTGCCGGTGACGGGCTCGGTGATGGACTAGCTGATGACGATGGACTCGCTGGTGGCGGCTGCTGATGTCGGACTCGTAGCTGACGACGGACTGGCTACTGAAGATAGACTCACTATTGAGTATTGCCGGTGACGGGCTCGGTGATGGACTTTCGGTGATGGACTCGCTGGTGGCGGCTGCTGATGTCGGACTCGCAGCTGACGACGGACTGGCTACTGAAGATGGACTCGCTATTGAGGATTGCCGGTGACGGGCTCGGTGATGGACTTTCGGTGATGGACTAGCTGATGACGGTAGACTCCCTGGTGGCAGCTGCTGATGTCAGACTCGCAGCTGACGACGGACTGGCTACTGAAGATGGATTCGCTATTGAGGATTGCTGGTGACAGGGTCGGTGATGGACTAGCTGATGACGATGGACTTTCTGGTGGCAGCTGGTGTCGGACTCGCAGATGACGACGGACTCCCTACTGAAGATGGACTCGCTACTGTACCGGTGACGGACTCTCGGACTAACTGCCGATTGTGGGGAATTGGTCGACAATATATACCCAAGAGGACATCAAAGATTGATATAATGATGTGACGCGGTTTACCCTCCAATATGAAGTTATCTCTTAAAAGAAATTAGCCACTAAAACGAGCAACTATAAAGCAAAATCATGTAGTATCTCAAAAATCGGCCTTTGAAGTCAAGTAAGCGTAAGTATCAGATAGTAAGTAAATGCGTACGTGAATGACGCAAATATGAGTCTATTAATTGCTTGTTGTTGAGACAAGATAGCTTACTTTCGGGCGTCGACTTCGTAATTGCGTGCATTGTAACATGATTGTAATAAGTGTCGGTATACAATGCGGCTCAGCGCAAGTGGAGCGTAAGCTTATTAATTTATTTCGAGCCTGATCCTTATTAAAGCTCTGCGGTGTGCGAGCACGCGGTGTGTTCGATTTGCCGCCGAACAGCCACAACGCGCCGCCGCCCCCACACAACCTGCACTCATTCCATATTCCTGCTCGTTTTGCAGTTACCCGTCGATCATGTACATGAGATTATCAAAATGGAATTATTACGTACGTAAAATACGTAGAGTAAATTTGGATTCACGCTGCGTATACAGCATAAAAGGATTTAACCACAATATCGTTTGGAATTTACAAGACGAACATTCAATTAACTGGTGTATTAGTAATTTTACTTCAATACAATTACACTGATGTTAATAGATTTGTTCTTGTGCATAAGCGGCTTGTCTTAAAATTATTACCCCGAGATTTGTAAGGGCGCGGGGCCCTATCTAAAGGGCTTTGGCGAGTTCACCAGCGGAATAAACACGTGGAAAACACGAAAACTAGATTCGAGACACGTCGACAGGAGAGGTGAAAAACGTACTTACTAGGTGCAATGCTGGATAAAAACTAACTTTATTTACAAAGGTTCGGCACAAGAAGCGCCAATATGACAGGCAATAGGGTAGGCATTGCTGCGCATGCGTGACTTAAGCGTGCGTCGGCACTACCAACCCGAATATCACTCCGTACCAAAATCCCTAAAAGCACCGGTGGCTCGAACAAGATTAATTTTAAACGTTTAGTTTTAATTGTAGATATTAGTATAGCCATACTTTAAAATATATTGGCTGATAGCCAGAGCATGGTGTGGATCGGCAGAGAGGTCGATGGAAGGTGTGGATGAGAGAAGAATATGTCAGTTGTGTCCTGTGCGGAAAGGGGTGCGATTCTTGGGAACATGTGGGGAGTGTTTGAATAGGAATGAAAGAAGAATGAATCTAGTTTTTTTTAAATCACTCCTCAACAAAAAAAAATAAATATTAACTTTCATATATTTAAGTATTACAAATTAAAAGGTTCAATATTTCAATATTTATAAAATAAAATGATTAAATCTGAAACAGCTGTGTAATTTCCTCTTCACAGACGTCAACCAAAAACACGACGAAATCGGTGCAAACACGAAAATCAGGATTAGCGGAAAACAGAATGAGGGCATCTGAATGCACACTCCTTCCTCACTTATCCGCAGTTATTTGCATCCACATTGCAAATCATGTTACGACACCACTCTCGCGCACTTGCAAATCGATGAGTACTGCTGCAACTTCGACCGCCTTACGATGCAGCAGCAAATGCCGATTGAAATCGCTGGATATACGACGTAGATTTTATTAGCGCATCGGTGTATTAGCGAGTGGAGGCGGCGTTCGGCGTTCGTTCGTGGCGACGTGGCGTCGAATGTGTATCGCAAACAAGCGTTCAGCCGCGCTTCCAAAAAACCGATGCGATGTGGCAAACGGCGTTAAGCGCTTCGTGCCATTTGCATAATTCATAAATCACATCGATTCACTCGTAAAACGTGCGGTGTTTTCCCAGCGGCTGTCGGTTTTTTTTTTTAAATATTATTTGATTCACGCTCGCGAAAATCAAATAAATACTAATAAAATCAGAGTTTAAATTGTATGGAAAACGATAATCGTATAAACGCTATCAAAATTATTATGAATTCTATTGACAGAAATATAATATTAATGTTTATTAATAGTAAAGAACAAAATAAAACTATTGTCAATTTTAAAGAAAAGAGGTTTTAAATGAATAGAGTTTAATGTTGGGTAAAAAAATGCATTCATTACAGTGTACATGATTTTAGACTGTTTTTGAGCTCAATTCTAGTGTACGGTACATAAAATGTTATTAGTTATATTATGACTCCGTGAACCTGTTTTTTCACTTATCCTGATACTAAGCAACTTTTAATTAGCAACTTATAATTAATTATAAATAATTACTAGGTTTGCCGCAAGATGACGCCAGTAAACAGAAACTGATACAAATTAAGCTAAAAATCTACTATTTTGCTCCCAGATGGCGACACTAAAAGTAATGTTTGCTTTGAGTATATTGGGACTAACATAGATATTTCTTGAGTCTCCGCCAGATGACGCCATTTGAATTATTTGCATAAGTAGGTAAAAAATGGGGGTGTTCCTCATTTACCCATGACAAAGTCGTGAATTTGAAAAGGAAAACTTATTGTTATACTTCTACATGTTGCCAGTAATCATAAACGCATTCATGGAATATGGTCTAGAATTGTTTAATTCTGAACAGGTATCTAACGTATATAATGAAAATTTGACTTTGAAAAGGAATCAAATTTTGACCTGATAACATATTGCCTAATCTTTCACCTCCTCATGGGCTAATAACTCATAACTTAACCTAATTTCCCGACGTGTGTAAACTAGCAAAATCCCACACTTGTCCGCCGACGTTCATTTAGCGTGCAAGCAAGCACAAATTCAAGGTGCGTTCCTCGCATGTATGCATGCATGCATATTCTTATCGCTCGTCGCCTTCCGGCCAGTCCGCCACGTCGCCACAACCACCCCCTGCCTCATGCATCCTAGTGCCGACTACCACAACCGCCTCCAAACAAACGCCCATCCATATTTGGTGCAACGCGCGTTTATTGCTAATTCGCGTTCAAATAAATTAAGGCGTAATAACTTTAAAATGCCGTGATGAGTCGGTGTAATTAAACCCGGCGGGGGCGCGCTGAAAACTTGAGAGAACTCTATAAAACGAATTTATGTTCGACCATTTGTTCGTCGGCGGCGGCCATGCTAGGCTGCCACCGTCACACTGAACTACACTACTGCCTTTCGCTGATGTAAGAAGCGAGAGTAGTGACTGTGAGAAGGACGTCGACATGCATGAAGTACGAGAATGCACCAACGCGTCGCGGCGCGGCGCGTGGCGTAGTAGTGGAAGTCGAAGTGCGATACGAATACGAATTCGCGATATAACAATATACATTTCGTCTTCAAACTCGAGGAAATTCTTCGGCGGTAGCAGTGGAAGTGCGCGCGGGGGTGGTTGATGGCCCGATATCTGGCCGAGAATTGGACGGGTATGGCGCGACGGCATCGCATGTCTTTGAGTCGCGCAATGCGCCCGATAATTCAAAGTCAGCGCACTTGCAAAACCCGGCAATGTGTACGCTTCTTAAAGTTTCCACATTTAAATGTGCTGTTAAATTTACAATAATTTATTTCGAACCATTTTAGTTGGGATCTTTTTAATGAGTGTTTGTTAGAAATCTGTGTTTCTCAAAATGTTTATCCTCAAAGCATCAAGATGTATTTTCTTGAAGCAGTGATTTTCAAAATGTTGATGGTTGCAATGGATAATATGATTGCCATGAATAATAATAAAACAATAGACATAATACGAAAAGATGCCCACCTGGACAATGCGTCTCGGCGTACCACGTAGGAGGACGGGGTTCGATTCCCCGAGGTGGGCAATCCACCGGGTGAGTATTATTCACCCAAAACTTACCACAAACAGTTACAGCACTAAACATTCAATCCTTCACATTCAACCGTCAGCATTCAACTCTCTTTATCAATACACATCAACTACAAAACAAAAACACATAAAAATTGTATAGAATGCAGATCGCGCGAATGCTGAAAGAGGGCAGACCGCAAGGAAAGCGTCACACCGGCAGGCCACCAAAAAGATCGTCCGATAGCTGGACATCAATATCCCAGGAGAAGTGCCAGTAAAACACAAGCTAACCAGCGTAACATAAGAAGAAGAAGAAGATAAAATTAGGAAATTATATTTGAATTGAGTATGAAAAAGTAAAGTTGAGGCATAAAGGCGAATTAAATTTCCATGTATGAAATTGGGAAAATCATCATGTTAGTATGCACCACCATCGCGTCGTCGACATCCAACCGGGAAACATCGCGCTGTGAGTCGCACATGTGTGCATTGGGTATGCATCTCTTCAACCCGGCCTGTCATCCTGCCATCACCTCAAAATTTCAGGATATTAGCGACTAAAGACATCGTGCTCTTCGTGAAACCGAAGCATGCATCCGAAGTTGTTGCCTTATTCTCAGCTTCCTTCCTCTTTTGCTACCCCTCACAGTATAACACATACACCCCCACACCCCTTTCCGAATTGGTTTATGCGGTTTCCGTCTTCACCTTGCCGCCATCTTGCCACACCACCCACGCAACTTGAACGCCTTCATAAAGGTAGGAAACTCCAACCGGCCGTCTTCTATACTCATATAAACACATTTCCAACACAGAAATACAGTTCCACACATAGAGCCGTTTTTAGTATTCATCGCATAGGTGTATCATCATCATAATTCACGAGATGATCAAAGTTCTGAGCGAATTTCCGTATACGAGTATGCTAAAGATGAGATTATCAAGGCGGGGTTCTGGCCTCAGAACTTTGTCGTGTGTGTGCCGCCTTCACCGTAGTTGTCGTTGGAGGCGGCTGTAGAGGCGGTGGAGGCGGTACAGGCGGGCATGGGAGTGATGTAAGCCGAGGGATGATGTTGGCACACCGCCGAATATAATCCAACATTGTCAACACGCCTCAAATTTGATGAGTTTTGTTACAATGCGAATGCCGTCATCGGCGGCGGTTGGAGGCGGCAGGCGACGATCTGAATACCGAATTAGACGAATTTTCCTATTAAAAGTGAAGGCATGCAGGTCTTCGCCATCAGCCTTCTCCTGCATGCAGCATTACATAATCATCAACAAAGTTACACGACTTCTTTGCCATTGCCGATGCCGGTCCTTTACTAAAGAAGCAAGCCGAAAAGAAAAGAAAACGACGGGCGTCATTACGAAATAACTTGATACCACTTACGGTGTGCCCGTGCCGAAATGGTTAAAGTTTCGAATAAAAACGTGACCGTGAAGCTTTGCCAACTTGCAAGGCACTCGGCTTAGATACACACGCGCGGGACGACCGACGGCGGCGATGTGTGTGCAACTGTGCACGGCTCCGCAAGAGCCACTGTGTGTGTAAATGTCGACGGAAGCTTGACATAACCTCATTTTCATGCTAGACACGCGAAAAAGTATGAAATTACACCATTCCGCTCGGCTTAATTTACATAGTTGCTAATATTACTTTTGTGGTTAGTTTGTGCTGTAGGGCAATGTGGAAGTTTCGGCTTTAATTAACCAAATATTCAGTCAATCTAAACTTTATTTGGATATTATTGTTTTAGACCAAATTAAAATTAAATTAAAATTGTTATTCATTTTTAATATAATGCGACTTTTTATAATACTTCTTCACAAATTCACAAATTTGACTGAACTAATTTGAAAAGAAAAAATAATTATTTACAAAGTAGAAATGATTATAGTGTATTTTTCTACGCGTATATACTTTGTGGTATTCTGTTCCTTCAATATTTTTCACCCTTTCCACAATTGTACGATTTTCAGAAAAAAAGCGTCTTAATTCGATTCAGCGCACCTTTGGCGGTTAAAAGTACATTTTTCGCGACTTTTCATCATTAATTTCCCCATATTTAGAATAATGCTAACATAATAAATGAGACATTATTACAAAGCTTCCTTAACAGTAACAACAGTAAGTAAGTAATAAGTAAGTAACAGTACTTAAAATCTTAAAAATTATTTTTTACATGTAATTATCAAGGGTAGACTTTACGCTTCAATGACCATATGAAAAAGCAAAACGTATACAAAAAGTCATGTATCAGCATATTCTATATTTCATAGCCTATTAAATAGTATATAGGATATTACTATATTTCTTGTGCACCATCCTCTTCTAGCGGTGTAAATAGGAGCGCGCAGCGTTCTACTCAGATCGAGCAATATTAGGCGGAGTCGCAATAATTTGCATTCAGTCAACTGCGCGGTCCTAAATATACCAGAAAAAAAGCATCGTACGCAAATTGAATAGTAACAATCAACATACCAATTAATAGATTTTGAAGTAGAGACTATGCTGATGTATGACTCGATGAATACATTTTGCTCCTTCATATCGGCAGGAAAGGGTAAAGTCTGCCTCTGATAACACTATTTAAAAAAAGGAAACTTTTAATTTCTAACTACTGATTATTAACGTAGAAGAGTTAATCCTAGTTATTATGAATTATTCATATTAATAGCATTATTCTATACATAGTAAATTTAATAATAAAAAGACGCGAAATATTTATAACATTTTTTGAAGTTTTCACGTCTTTGCGTTGATTTAAAACGTTTTTTTTTTCTAGGCTCCACTGTGCGCCACTACCACAACGGAAACCAAGCCCGCCTTGCTTATTATTTAAGCTGTTAAACAGATATCCTCCACCGCCACCAAAACCACCCCCCTTCCATAGATACACACAAACATTCACAAGTAGAGAGTGTAGGTGCCTTGGGTATCTTCAAGCACTGCAGTATTACAATTGTGTTCTCACCGCGAAATTTCTTTGCGAGGGCGCAATTTTATAAATTTACCCCCGCAAAACACGTACTCGTTTTCCCGCCCAACACCACTCCAAACCGCCTCCTTGTACAACCAAGCCTGTCTCTAGCGTCAATAAAAACTTAATTCCGCTTTTATTGCAGCGCCATGGATGCAATAACACGCCGAAAATTGTTGCCGAAAAGTAACCCCGTCTATTTGTAATATTCCGTGGCGGTGGCCCGGTAACGGAGGCGGCTGCGATACTGGCACACACTGCCTCTGAAACCACCTCAACCTCACACCCCTCCGCATAAAAAACCACCTTCCTCGACAAGCGACCGCCAAGAAAAGGTAATAACACAACGACGTCCTGAACAGTCGACCTCGCCAGACGGCGACGATGCTCGGAGGTGGTAGTGAGGCAGATGTGAGGCGTTTGTGAGGTGGCAAAGTGTGAGCAGTTGTGAAAAATTAATTCGCTCGACAAGGCGGCCAGGCGCATGCAAATTTGTATACACTTTTAATGCGCGCTGATTAAAATTTTAGTCTTTCGCTAAATTGCCGGAGACCACCGCCTGCCGCTACGTCCAACAGCCAACACGCCGCCTCTCGCTGCCGCCAATGCTACACCGCTCAAGATAATAAATTACGATTCGTACGCGCAACTGTTTTATTGCGCGTATTCATAAATCAGGCGATATTTCGTGTCTCGCTGGTTTAGACAATTATTCGCCAGGGAGTTGACTAATTTCGCGCTCGTAATAATACCGCTGTGAAATATTCGCATATATTTTGTTGCAAACTTTTATAAATATTTGTTTTGAGGTTATGTTGCTCATAAACTTTTGTTATAGTGTTGATTACTAATGTAATTTACTGAACAAACATATTATATTTAATTTTCTTTAAATATATTCATCAAATATTTTTTTAGGTAGAAAACAACTTAGGTTAGGTTAGGTTACATTAAATTTTGTTAGGTTAGATAAGGTTAGGTTACATTAAATTTTGTTAGGTTAGATAAGGTTAGGTTAGGTTAGGTTAGGTTAGGCTAGGCTAGGTTGGGTTAGGTTAGGTTAGGTTAGGTTAGGTTAGGTTAGGTTAAGTTAGGTTAGGTTGGGATAGGTTAGGTTAGGTTAGGTTAGGTTAGGTTAGCTTAGGTTAAGTTAGGTTAGGTTAGGTTAGGCTAGGTTAGGTTAAGTTAAGTTAGGTTGAGGTTAGGTTCGGTTGAGGTTAGGTTGAAGTTAGCTTGAAGTCAGATTGCGGTTAGGATGAAGTTACGTTGAGGTTAGGTTGAGCTTAGTTGAAGTTAGCTTGAAGTTAGTTTGAGGATAGGTTGGAGGTAGGTTTAGTTAGGTTAAGATTACGTAGAAATTGGGTTGAGGTTATGTTTAGGTTAGGTTGAGTTAGGTTAATCTCAGATTAGTTGAACCATTTTCCTATTTCACTAAATGACATTTAGTAAAATTATCAAGTACATTTCAGAAGATTGAAGATTAAAGCCCACTAAGATTTCGGTTGTTGTATTCCGTAAGTTTTAATAAACCACATGTTGCAGTTTCCGGCACGTTCCTCAATTCTAACCACCCGCACACAATCTCACACTCCTATTCTAACCTACACACAACAACTTATATACATTTATACACACATATATGTACATAGAAAGACACTCACATACAAAACACATGCAATTAACACAGACTACACAGTTAAAACACATTCACACCGGCTCACACATATGAAACATACACATTCACAGCTATACTGATACAAGTCAGATGGTGAATAGTCTTGGAGAAGTGGTATTCTTGCGACGTACACCGAGAGGAGATAAACGGGATGAATCAGAAGGGGTTGACACATACACATGCAGGCAGGCAAACTCCCTGAGCGCTCCGTCGCTGCCGCCGTCGACGACAAACAAGTGCCCCGCAACAACACTTGACAGACTTCGCCTAACGATGCACATCCACCAAAACCGCTCGACATACTCCACACGCCGGTGGTGGCGACGGCGGCAGGGATCAAGCATGTCTCCACTACGCTCCTCCGAATCTCTCAACAAAGACGCCCGCCACAGCCACCGACGCCGCCGCTTCTCTCGTGAGATGAACTCGGCGTCGCGAGGTGTTGGCGTTTGCAAATGTGCAGCTTTGCAAACAAAAACAAACGCGCTTTGTCGCTATTCCACTTTCCAACGTGAGCTCTAAAACTCGCGTCACCTACGTTATGTTGGCGCTAATTTCCGTGAGATAAACACGCGTTTGACACTGGTTTAAGCTAAATAACTGCAAGTCAAGAACGGATTGTGTGGGAAAATTGACTTCATAACGAGTGTCGTAGACGTTTCTGGTGTATGAATGTGTTTGTTGCTTTGGCTGTTGCTATTTTCGTGTTTATTTGAAAAGTTTCCTGCTTTTTTGACAGTGATATGTTTCACTACCCAGCCCGAGACGTCTTTTCGCTGAAAACTCGTAAACTGTTCTGCGCGCGCGCTTCCGAATTCTCAACAGGCACATAATAACTATTCTTGAAGCCTTCAAACATGTTCGACTGTAAGCATTGGTCGTTGTTTTCCACTCGGGGAAATAAATTGAAAATGCCCCTTCTGGAAAACTCCAGTTTTCACTCTGGGACAAGAAGACGGGGTCACGTGTGAATGTCAACATTTGTGATTGATTGTCGTATTTCTCGACAGGTCATAGTTTTAAGATTTACGACAAATTTAACATTGTTATAATTAGAATTTCATAACATGGTTTTGAATCTATAGTAGATCCTTGCGAACCCTTGAGGATACCATTGATTGCATAGAGAGAAAGAGAAAGTGATAGCGAAAGAGCCTGAGTCGCTCTCTATGTAAGAGAGTGGGAGATTGAGGGAGACAGAGAAAGCGAGAAAGTTGAGAGTGAGAAAGAGGAAAGGGACAAGTACCCGGAAAGGGTCAACTCTACGCAACTCCTTTAAAGCCACGTGTGGGACCGTTCCCTATTTCTCCACGGAGGAGCGGTATATTATTTTATTAAGCCGCATAAGAGGGTTTGGGTAGTCTCATGGTCATCCCTTGGACTTTGTATGCTTCCAACTTGCAACAACCCTTTCTTGCAATTAATAAAGACGGTCTTAATGATCCTCTATACATGAACTGGTTCGTCTGGTTCTAAGTATGGAATGTAAAGATAGTATAAAGCAATTAACATTGGAACGAGAGTGGTTTTCAATGGTATTCCAAACCAAAACTTTGAAGTTTCTAATCTAGACCGACTTATGTTCAAGTATTCTAAATGATTTTCAAAATATGCTGCCAGTTGAGATAGGTATGAATGATTTAAAGGAAATATCAATGAAAGCCGGAGGAGTTTCCTTCACAAAAAAAACACAAAAATAATTTTAACCCAACAGTCAAAGAGATGTCGTCAGAGAATATAAAAAAATATAAAAAATGGCTCTAACTTGCCTCGCCGTTCTCAACAGTAACTAAACTCCCACTAGAATAATTTATACCAATATCATCCACCTGTTTTCGATTTATTACCAATGTCATTTGAAACGAACAATACGCAAGCAAAATATACTCGATTTGCAAAATGTAATAACAATGGTAACAATCATCACGTCAATGTGCCTCGATTGCGTTGGCCAGCTCGGCGCGGGGTCTGGCTCGACTGAAGCTATTTTCGTATCGCTATTTGCAATCTATAAAAATCGGGAATTAATCAATCGCCGTTTGTTATTACGACCAACACTAGCGTGTGAGCCCGAGCAAACATAGTAAAACTAGGCCTCATCAATTTTCGACGTGCATACATACCCACCGAGCACGCCGCGAAAATTTCCTCTCGATTTTCCCAAACATTGGCATCGTTCCTGTGCT
>JAODAC010000006.1:3003075-3016564 GCA_027575185.1 Mimaenictus wilsoni | reverse complement strand
GCTATAAACTCAATATTCTTGAGGTAATTTACATCCAACAGGCCATAAATACACATCCCAATACTTTGCTAAACGACTACACGGACATTGCAATAAACACCCCACTCACCAAAAACATTGTACCTCTTAGTTTTTTTTTTAAATTTTTGTTTTGAGTTTACCGAGCATCGACTACTGTGATCATTAGCTCTATTCAATTCTTTTCTTCAACGTAATTAGTCATATTAGAGGCTGACTTTATTGATAAGAAGAATTCACTTTACTGTGCATCCCCATCGAGAATCGAACCCAGGACCTCGTGGCCAGTAGTCATAGACCAGACCACTGCGCCATTTGGCTGGACTCTTAGTATTTAAGCTGGTTTTTGTAATTTCTGGCTTCAGTACCTGATGATGACAAAAGCCGAAATGTTCATGGTACAGAAACAAATTATATTTGTAGAACTGGGGAAAAAGTATTTTTATTCATCAGATATTTATTCAACATGTTCTATCAACAAGTGACAGAAGACTTTCAAATATTTCTTTTTTTCAGTTCTCTTTCTTCTCTTTCTCGGAAACCCTTTCTTTTAATTAACTCATTGTCAGTTATTTTGTTTTCCCATGTTTTCCTTGGTCTACCTCTGGGTCTCTTTCCTTGTGTTCTCGCTTCCCATACTCTCTGTGTTTGCTTGTTGCTGTTTTATTCTAACCATATGTCCCCACCAAATTAGTTGTCTCTCTTCAATAAATCTTTCTAGGCTATCTACTTCTAATTCCTCTTTTATCACCTCACTTCTTATTCTGCCTAATTTAGTTACTCCATACACACTTCACAGGCATTTCATCTCTGTTGCTATTATTCGACTTAACTCTCTTCGGTTACGGTTCCATGTTTCGTAACCATATGTTAATATTGGTCGATACACTGCTTTATAGATTCTTACTTTTGTCCTTGTTGAAAACTCCCTTTTGTTGAATATATACTTATTTAGTGCAAAGTATACTTTCTAATCTATCCTCATGTTGATGTAACAATTGAAGTAACGACAACTTATTGTTAGAATTAGTTGGAATTAAATGTGCTGTTTTTTTATCTTATCACTTTCCGACTTGATGTATGTAAGGCCGTATGTTGAGTATGAATGTATGAGCGGTTGTGGTAGACCCCAAAGAGGCTTATCGCAACCGGGCTGAGCCGAAGCGGGCTAGCGTGGCGCGAGAACCGGAGGCGTATCGCGCACAAACGTGATAAGGATAAGGCAGTGACATTGTGAAAACACGCGAGTTTTGCTAAGCACACTAAGTTTGTTGTGTGATTTTAGAGGAAAAAAACGTCGAGTATTTCCGTTTTTGTGGTCGACTTTTATAGGTTTGTTTGATTTGTACACAAGTATGTGAGTACATGACTCTGAACAAGTGACTATGCTATTTTATATTTGGCTGATTGTTAGAATACAGTGAGTAGAAATTTGTAATGGAGTTTTTGGTAGTTAAAGTAATTGAAAATTGAAATTTCATTTTATCATATTATTTTAGTCATGTTCAGGTTGTTTTCAGTCAGGTTAGGATAGGTACAAGTAGAATCGGTTAGGTAAATATAGATTATAGGTTAGGTAAATAAATATGTAGATTAGGTTATTTATGGTGGAGCAGATTAGCTTTGGTAATATTATGGTGGAAATTAGAGTAACGTAGAGTAGGTTAGATTAGAGTAAAGTAGGTTAGAATAGTGTAGGTGTTAAGTTGGTTGCCTAGGATAGGGGGTGCTTGTTGCGCCACTATTCTTTAGGCGTCGTTCACACCGGCTACTTCGGCTTCGGGCTTCTATGCCTGCCATTGTCAAATGCTCAAAACAAATGTAGTTAAAAGGAGATTGTTGGTGTTGCTAGTTTGTTCAAAGCCATGGTAATTAAACTGGTCGGGCTTCAGAAACTTTTACAAGCGTCGTGGAGATAACAAACCTTCCTAACGAAAAGTAAGTAAGATGAAATGGAGAATAAACCGATCTGAACATGGGTAGAAGTCATGAATCCATCAACGGAATAGACGAGGCCGACACAAGCCCGCACCAAAGCCGACGCAACGGATGGGTGCGACCGAAATGCGAAGTCGAATCGCGCTTGCTGTGTGAACGCATCGGGCTTCGAAATTCGAAGCTCGGCGAAGCGAAAGTGAGGCAACGCCGGCGCCGCCGGTGTGACAGTCCCCTTAGACGTTGTGAATGCGCTCAGTAGCAATGCGGAGACGGCTCTGTGCCCCTTTACAAGTGTGGTACATCCCGGCCTCCGGAGTTTGGCTAGTGGTTGTTAAATTTGTTTGTTCATTTTGTTTTCTTAACGACGTTGTTTTAATAAAGACGTTCGAAATCGTGTGCTTTGTGAGCAGAGACGTGGTGGTGATACTTAACACATCGGCTAAACTCAAGCATCTTAGCTTTTCCTTTGTTTGATGGCGTTGCCGGCGTAGAACTAACCGGAACAAGTGGCCTTTTGAAAGGGTAGCAGTTATGTTGTCGAGGCTCACCCTTACCCCCATCCCATTCGGGTATATCAGGAAGCACTTCAGGAGGCTATGCAGCATACTCTGCCGTATCTGTAATTGCTATTTCCTCTACTTTTTTCCTCTGCAGCACCGTTCTTGTGTAGTTTGCAATTATCTGCCACTTTTCATTGCTTTGCAGCAATTATCATTATTCAGACATTGTCCTTTTAAAGGATAATGCCTGAATAGTGCGTCGACTCGCTTTAACAGGCATTGTTGTTAGGCCTATTCTACATGTCTACCAACTTTCATTAAAATCCCAGCGAATACAGTGTAAACCACTCCTTGTTAGCTTATAAAGATCCAGTTAGGTCTGGTCCCGTGCATTACCGGGAAATAAATTAACATTTTAAAAACCGCGACAACTAATAATAAGGAGAGTCCACGCCCTGTCAAATTAGTTTCACAAAACTAAAAATATTGTTGAATACTAGATTTTTGTAAGTACCAAACAATAATTCATATACAAAACCAGCTATCATCCCAGGATCGCCCTTCTCATTTTCTTTTCCAATACCATTCTTGTGATGACAGCCAGCCCTCCTCCCTTTTCCTCCAGTCATTTTCCGACAATATTCCCTCCTCTTCCTTGGGCCATTCCTTCTTCAGTCCTTCACAGTCCCTTGGTAGGTGCTCCCAGGTATCCACCCCTTCCAAACAAAATACACATTTCGTGTATTCCTGCCCTATCCAGACCTTCTCCTAGACCTCCTCTCTCCTCCGAGCCACACCTAGCCCTTACCACCCTTACGTACCCAGGGTTGTAGGTACTGCCCATTATCCTCTCTTGCCTAACCTGCTCCTCGATTTCCCTCCCTCTCTCCCTCACTGCTTCCTCCACTGATACCTGTTCCGCCCACATCTCTTCCACCAACGCCACCGACCACCCCACCCCCTCATACGCTCGCCTTCGCCGAATCATCCATTCACTAGACTTGTAAATAACAACAATACAAAAAACATACAAATAAAATAATAAACATATCCATGTCGGAAAGACGCTGTAAGGGATTAGTAACTTTCTCCTGACTCAATCCGGTCTCGCTACTCTTTGTGCATATGGGTTTTTTTTTCCGGGGACCGTTACAAACGAATCGCCCAACCTTCGTTCGCATTTTTACCGCGAAGTCAAGAGTTCGCGGACGGCGCCGCAGCCGCTTGTTGAGTGGGGAGACCAAGTGGTCACTCATCCAACGCCTAGCTACGTCCGACGTTGCTTAACTGCAGTGATCTAACGAGCACTAAGCCCCACAACGCGGCAAGCCGCCGCTAATATGTGATATTAATATGTAAATTTTGTCAGCGTCTAGCCAACGCGCAACGTTAACGTCAGGTCATCAAAAACTAACACAAAGAAACAAGTAAACTAAACTTACAATGACTAATTGAACCTCTTACAAAATCACATAAAGCACAAAGCTTCTGGCATGCAAAGATTGATCACAATTCGCGGATCGTCGCCTCACATATGCGGTAGATTAGCACAACATCTACATCATCCACATCTTCTTTTTACCATTCACACTGCAATAAATTAGCACGCGCACTCAATGCATACCCAAACATACAAACGCATAATCCGGCTGCATACTCTTCTATTATGTCACGTATTTCTCTGCCTGCTGCGCTCGGCTTCTTGGCTTCTTGCATCCGTTTTGCAAAACCTGCAGCAGCTATGCCGCCCTCGTCTATTCATAGATTCGCACGGCTAACTTTAGCCTTATTGCGTCCGGCGCACAAAACCAGCTTGCATAATACACATGTTTGTCATTATTTACGTTTTCATGCACATTGTACCCAAATAGCTCGCATATTTTCGTCTTCCGTCTTTATTACTGTCATATGTTTACGAAAATGAATACATAAAATATGACATATACATGTGTTAACCATAGTCTGTAATGCAATTAATGTTTCATATTCGTATGTATGTGTCAATGTGCACAATCATTTTGTGTTTAATTATGTTTTAATTGGCTGAAAATGTAAAAAAAAATATGACGACAAAAATGATATTGATGAAAATGGATCTAAAGTGCAAAAGATACAAATGTACCACTGTTGCCGTGGTGCAAATTTAAAGTTATGCAAGTTTTATCAGTAATGTAAACTCAAAAAATATTGAATATAAATTGCAAGAAGATTATAAGTTATCTTGACGAGTTTTGTTTGCTTGGATGTTTGTTCAGTACTTATTTTTTTATTATGCCTTTGTGTGTATTGGTGATAAGGTCAATTTGTGTCTAATTAATTATCAGATTTACTTTTAATAATATTATAAACATTTCATTTGAGATATTAGTAAATTAAGGTAAAATGAGTTAAGATTACCTTCAACAGATTTGTCAAAATATTAAAAAGAGTTTTTTATTACTTATACGTCTTTAAACATAAATATCATTTGATATTGAAATAGCACCGAATTATAACATATACCAATTTGAAGAGCCGTTTATCCTCTTTAAAAATATGTGACGTCCTGCAAAATATAATGAGAAATTTAAAAGTTACAGTAGTTTAAACAAGATCGTTTTCTGATTTGCCAATTTTTAAGCTCAATTTTTAGTGTACATTAATAATCCTTATAACGTTAATACCAAATGCGATAGGAAATACAGAAATGCAACATTCGAAAGCTCTCCTTTTCTCCTTTAATCTAATATCCACACATTCCAAGTTCGTTTAATAAGACTTTAGTTATAAAAGTGAAAACTTGAGATTACTGATTTTCAAAACATCTTTTCTAGACTAGAGTGTTGTGTTTAAGTAGAAGCTCTATAATTTCATAGATAAACGCTGCAATGTTTTGGTTTTCACAGAATTTAACAACAATTAAATTCTCTATAAAATAAATGTTATTTCAGTAAAATCTAATAATAACTATAGGATTTACGCCAATTTAAAGGTGGCAAATTGTTTTGCTCAATTTTTGATTTTCACAATACTGACATATTCTTCAACACTTGTAACATATGTTATAAGTAAAACACCAAATTATAATATATACCGTTTTGAAGATCCTTTCTTCCTCTTTAAAAGTATGTGACGGTATGCAAGATACAATGAGGAATTCAAGAGCTACAGAACTTTAAACAAGATCGGTTTTAGGTTTGCCAATTTTGCTATACTATTTTTAATGTTTAACTTAAAATTTTTTATAACATTAATGTCAAGTCCAATAGAAAATATGGAAGTACAACATTTTAAAGCTCTGTTTTATTCTGAAATATCTTTGATGAGATTTTAGTTATAATTGAATAAACACGAGATTTCTGATTTTCAAAACATATTTTCTATAGTGTCGTATTTTAGTAGAAGCTCTATAATTTCATAGATAAACGTTGTAATGTTTTGGTTCTCACAGAGTTTAACAACAATTAAATTCTTCATAAAATAATGTTATTTGAATAAAATCCATTGATAACTTTAGGATTTACTGCAATTTAAAGTTGGCAACTTGGTTTGTACAATGTTTGATTGTCACAATCCTGATGCATTTTTAAACACTCGTAACATATGTTATAAATAAAACACTAAATGATAACATACATTGTTTTGAAGGTCATTTTATCCTCTTTATAAGAATATAACGTCCTGAGAAATCGAATAAGATCTTTTGGAGTTACAGCATCATAAATAAAATTGAAAACATTTTCTATCTTCCGGTTTTATAATTTTCTTTCGTGGATAATTTTTATATAGTTACTGATTATTTATTGAGATACTGATTTTTATTATATTTGATAAAATATTCTTTGATAATTTTTGTGATAAATTATTATTTGATAGAATGTAATCAAAAATTATCGAAAAAGAACAGCACAAGTCTGCAAAAGTCAAAACCAAATGTCCGCCGCTCGCAGTGGAGTAGCTCAACTCAACAGAGTGCGCCAGCTTTCCTGCTGCGGCCCTGCGCCGACTGCATACACACATCGCCATCAGCGCCGCGCTCCGTGCCCCACTGCGGAGGGGTAACCGAGTCGCTCTCTACCCGACTTACTCGCACTCCTGCTACCAGCCAGCGTGCGACAAAGACTCATCCAGCAGGCCTGCTGCTTTCGGTGTGCGCGCTCGGACGAGAAACGCGACTGCCGCGCGCACACGCATAACGCAGGCCACAACACATCCACGTACACACACACACACACACACACACATACACAGAGTATACAACTCAGTATACACACTCGTTCACCAACACACGCTCGCCGTGCAACTCAACCTAACACGTTTCGCCGCTGTCGCGCAACTCTCTGGCGAAGCCGCCAGCCAGCCAGCCGGCGTCAGTCAGTCCCTCGCCTACCGCCAGACCGCTTAGCTTGCCCGCTTTTCGAAATCAGTCAGTGTCTCTGTATCGAGGCGTGTGCACCAACCAACCAAACTACTACAAACCAACCGGCCGAACAAACCAAAAAATTATTCCGAAACAACACTCGTAACGACGCTCTCTCTTTGCGTGTGCTCGCGCCCGAATTTAAACTAAAATAAAATCGAGCGACTTTGGAACAACCAACTCCAGCGTTTTTGTGTACAACAGCGTTGATAAAAACGTGCGATTTCAAATATACCTACGAGGAATAAACACTTGCAACTAGCAAAAGAAAATTTCTAAAAACTTCTCGAATAAAGACCTAACTTCCCAGGAAGACGAAAAAAGTGTGGTAAACATTTACTAAATAAAGTGTGAAAATTTTTGAGAAGGATCAACGAAGATTGAAGAATTTGTGTGATAAACAATTTTGCTTGGAAAATTTTTGCGAAGTGAGTTTATTCAAGTGACATTTATTCCTCTTTTTTGTGGGATTTTTTAGGTATTTGTTTGTTTGGTGATTTTTGTGAATTTTTGAGGATTTTTGTGATTTTTTGACGAATTTTGCGAGTTTTTTGGAAATTTTCATGGATTTTCCTGTGTTTTCCTTGAGGATTATTCATACCCATCGAAGTAGACATATTTCTGCCAACATTAAACACATTTCCCCTATTTTTCTTTACATACATTGCGAGGAAATGTGTACCGAATGTTATCAACTAAATTTTATCACGTTCTGCGCCTACAAAACAAACTGATAACCACCAGGCAAATAAAAGAGGGCTGATAATGAATAATCGTTGGTGCCCTATGCAAAGTTGGACAAAAACCGAAAAAAGTGGGCATTTCCCTAAAATGTCCGTTTTTTTAACAGTTTAAAACGTTTTAAAACATATTCTAAAGTTTTAAAACATATTCTAATGCTTTTAAACATTTTCTAATGTTTTACAACACGTTCTAACGTTTTTTAACATTTAAAAATGAAAAACATACCACTGGAGAACCCAGTCTATTTGTATAACCGCGTAGAAGCGTGTTTTATGATGTAATCTTTTATTAATAGATTTTATTTGGTTTTTGATTTGGTGCGTTGCGCGGAAGTCTTGCGGCGTTTTTTGCGTTGAACGATTTCAACAAGGAAAACCGCAAGAAAATCAGCGACGAAACCAACAATCTGTAAACATGTTTTGTTACAATGTTTGGTATTATGTAGCCTTAATATGGTCGTGTAGAATGGCTTGAAATAGTTGTTAGAAAGTCATCGAAATTGATATCTTATTTGAAATTAATCCGATTTAAACCCAAGGCAAGACAAGCTAGCGGCGGAAAAAACTGATATTTGATCGTTTTGTGTTGGTGGATTTTATGTCTTCAAGTGTTATATTTCAAATTACGAAATGTAGTACATAATTCTGCAGTTTTTGTTCACCTAAAAAGGTATTTTATAGTTAAAATCAAGTGATAATCTTAGAAAATGTTAAGAGATATTTCGTAAGATTTTGTAAGTTCTTAAAGTGTCGATAACATTTATAGTAAATATGCTAGATAATAGTGGAGAACACCAATGGAAAGCTCAAGTTTTCCTCTTTAAAATGGTAATCTACATTTAAAATAACTTTTGTGTTGCTTTAGTTATAATTTGGTAAAATTGAGGATTTGCGAAATATGTCTCAAATTGTCGCGCTTTACTTGAAGCTTAATAAGTTCTAAGGTAGGAGCTTTGGTACGAACAGTGCTGAGAAACAGTGAAATTCTCTACAATCTAAGATTTAATTCATAAAAATATAATACACTCTGTAGGAGTTAGAGCTATTTAAATACAGCAGAAAATGTCTTTAATTTTCTCAAGTTTTGATATTTTTGACACATGTTTAAATACTCATACCGTGTGTTTTAACAACTATATACATCTATATCATACAACATATTGTAGGTCTTTTCTTCTTCTTTAGAAATGTGTTACGCCTTTTAAAATCCTGAAAGGACTTTAGGATCTACAGTCATTTAAAAATAATCATATCATTTTTGATAAATTCAATTCTTGTTACTGAGATTGTATAAGTTTTTAAAGCTTTATTACGTCTGTACTAAAAATGATAGCAAATTATGTCATACATCGTTTGAAAGGTATTTTCGATCTCTTCAAAAAGTTATCAAGTCCTATAAAATCCAATAAGCACCTTAGGATTTGCAGTGTATTCAAAAATCGAAAACATGTTCTGCTTTCCCAATATTTTTACGCAATTTTTCGATACATTTTTAAATTCATCATAGCTGCTGTTCTCAAACTTGTATCAAACAATAACATACATCAGTTTGTAGGTCTTATCATCTTCTTTAGAGAGGTGTTATGCCAATTGAAATCCAATAATAACTTTAAAATTTACATTACTTAAAATTTCATGTTTTCTGTTTTCTCAATTTTTGGTACATAATTTTTCAAATCATATTTTTAGTTTTCTAAGGCCTGTTATAAAAATCATACGGATTTATACTATACGGCGTTTTGAAGGTATATTTTTCCTCTTTCCAAAGATGTTAAACACTTTAAAATCCAATAAGAACCTTAGGAGGTATAGGGCAATATATACTTGATCAAAATGTTCTCAAATTTCAATAAAAATAATATTTATACATGTTAAAACTCTCATATCTTTTGTTTTATATTTAACAAACAACTGCCACATATATTATTTTGTAGGTCTTTTGTTCATTTTTAATATAGCATTAAGCAATTTACTTTCATCTTAATCTAACTTGAAATATTTGGTTCCAAATGCAACTTTGCAATTTCTGTCGGGTATTTCCAAAGTTTCCTTCGGTAATTTAAACCGTAATAACTATAGGCACAATCCTTGTAAATTATCAATATTTACAGTATTTATAGACAATTAAATTATCTTCCATTTGACATGAAACCCAAGTCGATCGTATAAAAACTTTAGAAGTTAGGGCCTGTTAAACCTAGAACTTTTTCATTTTTTTTATAAAAGTATAATTTTTTTATGTATCAAATTTACCACAAAATTTACCTCTTCAAACATAAAAATGTACACTAATTATAGAAAAATAGCAGGAACTACTCAATTAATCCGTAAATATGTTTAATTGCAGCGTTTTTAATTGTAAATCCCTGTTCAGTGGATTAATTTACTGTAACATAACTCGATGGATACTCGGTCGACCCTTGCGTGCTTTCCAGTATGTGCTGCTATAGTTTCGTATCGCTGAATTCAATTTCATTCGGCTTGGTGCATTTTAAGTTGGTTTACCGGCCGGTGACCGGTATGCACTTTGCGCGACGTTGGTTGGCGTACTTGCACCGGCTCGCTGGTGCCGGCATCGGGGCGTTGGAAAAAAAGCAACGTGGCCACGTCGTCGCCGGCCGGGTTAATGATTTAATCCAAGGTTTCCGTGCACAATGTGTGCAGGCATTCTTTTTGCCTTTAATTTGTTGCCTAGTCGAAGTTGGATTACGTCTTGACACATTCATTTCTCGTGATTTGACAGAATTCTAATCGTATTTCGCCGTTGTTTTGCAATTATCTTTTCAAAGCCTTATAACATTTATTTGATTAAACGTATTTAATAGGTAATGACACTATTTTAGAGAGCTTTTCTTCTTCTTTCAGTTATGTTATTATTTTATTTCAGAAGATGATAAAATTGAAGTTATGAAGGATTAAAATTATGGTTACCTAATTTTGCCCATTTTGATGTAAGTTCATTTAAAGCCTAATAACCTTGTTTTTAAAACTAGTAAGCTTTTGGTATTTACCATCTTGATAGACAATTAAATTCTCTATTATATAATGTTAAACTCAATAAAATCGGATAAGAGCTATATGAATTATAACTCTTTAAACATGATGACAAAATTAACCTTTGAACTTTTGAAGTTATGTTATGTCAAACGAAAGTAAAGAAAAGAAAAGCAACGAAATGCATTTGCAAACTTAAAGCCTTATAACTTTCATTCTAAAATTCATATGAACTTCGTTGAAACATTATTATAATGCCATTTTCCATGTCTTTACGATTATGTCACAATTTTTAAAGTATGTTTTACAAAATCGAAGTTACGCTCGAATAGAATAAAGCGACTTGTTTTTTGTTCATTTTCCTTTTGGTGCAATTGAAACTCAGCCACTTTACTTTCTACTGTCGTATATCTTTCATATTATCCACATGAATAGATAGTTATATTGTCTATAAAATGATGTCAGGCTCAATAAAATCGGATAAGAACTATATGAGTTCTGATACTTTAAGCATGATGACAAAATTATCCTTTTTTCTGTTTCGTTTGTACTTCCTTTTAAATATTAATAATTCTCTTTCTAATAATGACAGCATATTGAATATTACATCACTTTAAAGACCCTTTTCTCCTCTTTATCTTGATACAATTATCCCTTATATCGATTTAACCAAACATGCGTTACTGAGCGTTAAAATGTGAAATATTATTATATCGTTTGCTTTGATTTAAACTTCAATAACTTTACTAAGAAACATTCTACAGATTTAATCTTAACGCCATTTTATAGCTACATAAATTACCATTAATTTGATACCAAAGCCCTCTATAAAATTCAATTACAAGTTTACGATTTGCTGCACGGTAACTATCATATAATCTTTGTAAACTACACAATTTTAAGACTGATGATGTAAGCATGACTAGAAACTAAATAATTAGCAAAACATGTAAAAAACGCGAATAAATTGCAAAATATAAAGGGTAACGTAGTGATAGTTTTATATAGACGAGTTTAATATAGCGTGTCATTAATTACTTGCCGGTGGCTGGTGTCAGAACAACGCCGTTTCGCTATTCTTTTAAGTCGTTTGCGTCCGAAATATGGGGCGATAACGCGACACACATCCATACATATACATATATACGTACATTCATGTTGCATGTGGTCATGTGCATTACAAACACATACTATACAAACAATGTCGCCTATGTTGCGATAAAAAGCCGGCTGCAAACTCGTAGACTGAAATTATTATGCACATTCCGGGCAGTTCTTTTTTGTCTTTTATTTTCGTTTCCATCTTGTCGATGCTTCTGTTTCACTCGTTTTTTTCGGCTACCAAAAATTGTAATTAGTCGCAACTCGGGCCTGATATGTTTCATGATAACGTCCACACAACATTTTTATAAATATGCAAAATTACGTGCTTTAGAACAGGAATTGTTATTATTATTGCAGCAAAAGTTGTGGAATTTCGAAAAATGTTTGAAATTTTATTAGTAGTTAGTTTAAAAGCACATAACTTTGTTGTTAAATTTGGCATAATTATGATATTGAGATGGTTTTAAAGAGCTTTAAATTGACTTTTATTTGATATCAAATACAATAATATTGACTCAAAAATTTAGACGTTATGAAGAGTTAAAGTCGAAGTTTTAAAATTAAGTTATTTAGACGATGAAAAAGGTGTGATTATTTTTAAAGCCTTATAACTTATATTCTTAAACGGTTCTTAAATTTACCTAAAAAGCATTTTAAAAGCATCTTTTAAACTTCTTTAATTTGATGCTTAAATCAAAGAAATTCTACTGAAACTTTTCGAGTTATGATTGATTAAAAATGTCTTAACACATTATGACACTACAAAAATTGCTATATTTTTTAAAAATGTGAATAGCGTTGATTATAAAAAAAATATTAATGTGAGGATCAGCCTATTTAAAAGTCACTTTAATCTTCTTTAGTATGATATCAAATTTCGTAAAATATAACAATTTCGCGAGTTATAATTATTTAAGGAACGAATAAATGTTCAACATGTTTTGACTCAAAAAATGAGTTGCTAGTTTTTCAGTCTATATCTTCTCTTCTAAAACTGATACAAATGTACTACATACACCATTCTGTAGACAATTTAACGGTCTTTAATATGGATCTAGTTTCAAAACAATCAAAGTAAAACTTTTTGGGTTATGTTAAAATTAAGAGGGCAACAAAAATTACCATCAAGTTTTTAATAAAAAACTGTTATCCCTGATTACTCTCCCCATATATTTCTTTCTAAATATGATATGAACATATATCAAGCATCATTTAAATGAAAATTGAACGCTCCTTAATCTGATTCTGACCTCAAGATATTCAAATAAAAACTCTTCTATTTATGAGAATGTAAAAACAAACCTTTTTTGCTGCTTTGTCATTCCTTCTGTTTCACTCCTTTTTCTCCATTTTTGGCTTCCAAAAATGTAATTAGTCAAGAGCCAGACCTCCAGATATGTGTAAAGATAACGTCCTCACAATTTAAATCACCTAAAACATGGCTGCTGCGTTTTTATTCCTTCAGCGAGCCGAAAAAATATAAAAAAAAACATGGAAATAATTTCAGAAATGCCAGGGTATTTTTTGCAGTTTTAACGCGCGGCGGATATAAAATTTTATCATCACGCCGCCGCCCCCACCGGCCTCGCTGCAGCGCGTATATAAATAATGATAACGTTTTTAAGCGCTGCGTCTCGGGCGCGCATTTTTTCCGTAATTCGCTTAAATTTTAAATTAGCCACGGTGCGCGCACGAGCGTTTCTTCGCCGGAAAATTGCGGTACGAAAGGTATTTTCTTACGAAGATTATGCTTTGGCTTTTTTTGGGAGAAAAAGGGGTGAAGTACTGCGATT
>JAODAC010000006.1:2992073-3002975 GCA_027575185.1 Mimaenictus wilsoni | reverse complement strand
GCGGTACGAAAGGTATTTTCTTACGAAGATTATGCTTTGGCTTTTTTTGGGAGAAAAAGGGGTGAAGTACTGCGATTGTCTGCCACTGGCTGCTTATATGCTTTGGGTACAGGCTTACGATGAGAAGGAGGTTGAGGTGGAGGAGCCATGAGGAACCAGAAGGAACGAGGAGGAACCTGGAGGAGGAAAAGTGAAATTTAGTACTCTAGTTCTCGCTCAGCTCGAGGTATAATCAGCAAAGTTTCGAGTATATCAGCAGACTGGGGAGAAGGAGGAGGTTAAATGGGGAATTCGGAGCGCGAATTGGCGGATTGCTCTCTCGCGAAAAGTTCGCATTAAAAATGTTCCTTTTCATTTCTCGGTTTTTGCTCCTCGGACGGGTGAGATAGAGAAGTTTCCCGCGTTGGCGTCGTGCACGGCTCCGTTTTAATTGTTTCCTTTTTTCCCACGGATTTATAGCGTCATCGATCCGCGCATTATACGCCAAAGCCTTCAAGCCGGAGGCGGCGTTGATGGCGGCAGGCAGCAGCCGTGGTAACAGGCAGAGGCAGCAGGCTTGGGGGGCTTTTTTGCTCCTTAAACGGCAAGTGAAAGCGCTCTCGTCTCGCGGTGATGCTGAGCGCTGATCGCACGACGACGAGTGGATGGGCGGTTCTATTAAGTCTGCAAATTGGACGATAATTTAGTCGCTAGAATGCCTTTGTAATTAGTTTACAACGGCAGGCAATTTTTATACGCCCTACTTGGATTTATCAATATAATTTCATCGTTAAGCGTAGGAATATCGCTTTTTTGTTTTTGTTAGATTAATTGTAAAATCTTTACATTTTCGCACTTTTTTACATTAAGAATGATAATACAATTTATTAAATCTTTATAAAACATACGCAAGAATAGAAGTTTTTAAATAAATGATTAAATCTGTTGGTTTTACTTCGAAATTTATAAAATTAAGAACATAAAAATGGTTGAGATTTGCAATGCTTCGTGAAATAGTACATAACTATGACATTAAATTTGTCACAGTTTTAGTAGTGGTATGGTTTTAATGGCCATAAAATACTCTTTCATTAGATATCAAACTCAGTATAATCGAAGAAAAACTTTGGAAATTATAAGGGTTTAAATATGCGCATGGCCTTAGTTTTAAATTTTCAAAACCATACATTTCATTACGATCTTTAAAGCATAAGAACTCATCTGCTAAAAATGATATTCATCTTAACCATATTACATTTTAAAGACATTTTCGTCCTCTCTTATTTCATATTACCCGCAATAATATAGTTTCAAAACTGTAGAAATTCTGAAGAGTTTTAAATAGAACAAATAATTTTATAAATTTTGGGTAAACGAATTTTGTTAGGATTTTTGAAGCCTTAAACTCATCTCTTAAATATGATATACATCTCAGCTATACCACATATGAAAGATCTTTTCGTCCTGTATAATTTCATATAAATTTCAAGCAAATCCACCTGAAACTTTTCAGTTTATGGCGAAAAATATAAAATTTAACATGACTTTCTCAACATAAAATACAGAGCTTTAAAGGTTTTTAAATGATATATTCTATGATATGTATAAAAATGAGACTTATATCATCTTTAAGCCAATTAAATTTTCTACAATTTTATATTAAAATCCAAAAAATTGGGAAAATGGTTTTGGAGTTATAAGTTAAAAATGAATATAATTGGTATAATGTTCACACATTAGATATGATATGCATATAGTATCGATATCTCCTGTCCGAATTATGGTATCAAACTGAAACGTATATGATTTAAAGGGGAATTTTACCCTCTACAATATGTAAAAATTTCAAAATAATCCAATAGGAATGTTTGGAGTTAAAAGCACTATAAGTCAAATGTGTTTAAATTTTCGCCAGAATTTCTTCCTACGATATTAAACAATATGTCATCTTTACTAACAATTATATCAAATTGAAGTATAAAACATTTTAAAGCCAATTAAATTCTCTATCCTATAATGCTTGGTTCATGGAAATCCAATCGAAAGTTTCTGACTTATTCATTGTTCAATAACAATATACTTTTTTGCTTAAATTGCATTTTTCGTTTTTCACTTTGAATTGTTAATAATGTTTCTTCTAACAATGATACAAACCCGCTACAAACGTCATTTTAAAGCCGTTGCTTTTCTCTTTCATATGGTATTATTTATACTTGTTATCCTAACCTAACTTATGTTGAATTTAAAGAAATAACTTAAAGGAATAATAAGAAGAAATGTATTTCTGAATTGATATGTGTTTAAAAATTATAGATAAAGCAGTAATGGAACAATAAAAGTACAAATATAAATAACATGAATAATTTATGGTATCAAAAATTTATTATCTGCAGGAAAATGAATATATCAAATGATTTGTCGATGCATCATAATTATTTCCGCAGCGTTTAAACGATTGTTAATCATCGAATAATTTTTATTGCGGCCATTATTCGCGATTACGCGCGTATTTTCTGCGTGTCCTGTCATGCCTGCAATTGCAATACACGCCTGCCAGAGAGTGAGAGCACTGGGGAATGTATGGCAGCAGGAAGGGACGCACCAAGCATGGCAGGAACGCACCGCACACATCGGTTTGACATCGACACGCGCGTCAACCGTTGCAACCAACCAACCTCTCTCCCGAGTTGTACGGTACTCCCGTGGGATTCGCATATGCCCGCGCTTCTCTGGTTTAATTAAAATACGCATGCATATACTGGGCCGAAAACATCGCAACACCGAAAACATAATACACATCGTCGTGTGTTGTGTCAGTATGTAGTACGCGCAACTCTGCTCTGGCGTTCATTGGCGTTCGGTGGCGTCGAGATAAAATTATAATTAAAATGACAAAATCCAATTTCACACAACAATGCGTCGCAAATCTATGGGCGCGCGCGCGCGCGCTTCTCGTTGCCGCTCGTCGAAGGAGCGACGATGCTTGCGAATGGAGATTCGATGCGAAAAGCCCACTCAGTTTTGGCGGCGATGGCAGCCCGGCCCTTCCCGAAGTTATCTGCATTGCAAGTTGCAAAATTCCGCCCTGCTACGCGTTCTTATCTTTTATTGCTCGGGCAATTCCAACTCGGACATAACTCTTCCTCTCATTTCAACTTCCTCTTTGCGCCTGTCTCTTTATTTCGCTGTCCTTTTTTGCTGCCATCGAGGCAGCATCAAACTTTTTCGAGTAGCAAAAATTAAGCGCTTTTTATCGAGTTTTGGGGCGATGCGTGCGTATACCGCATGCTTTCAGCCATCGCCGCCGATGTTCGTCGGCGGTTTTTTTTTGCGTTACTTTATGCTTGCCAAAGCAGACGTGTGCACGATTTATTTTGGCGGGCGTCATCGGGGACATCGGTAGCATGCGAGAGCGGTTGAATATTTCACGCCGTGGCCGTTTTTTCCCTTCGATGAATAAATGAAAAACTTATTTATGTCTGCCTGGGATAAGTATGGGAAGTGTAGGCTACGCTTTATGATACTCGGCGATGAATCGGAGATATCGCTTTCGGTTGTATTGAGTGTGTGTGTGTGTGTGTGGAGGAGCCTTTTATGCGACGTGAGTGAGTGCTGAAGAAATGAAATTATTTAGCCTTTGCTCCTACACACTTTTCCCATCATGTGTGCTTATTTTTGGGTACATACTTTTCTTGATCTTGTCTTCCTACTACTTTATACATTCTCAAATCCGATTGCTTCTAAAAATTACGATTCCTATACATTCTTAAAAAAATAAGGCAGGTCTTTGGCTTGATTAAAGGCTTATAACTTTTTATGCAATAAAACGAAAGATTATATCTTCATATTTTATAATAGACAATAAAATTGCCTTTAATTTGACGCTAAAATCAATATAATCGAAAAATAATTGACAGAGTTACTACGACTGAAAGTTCTTTTAATTTTTAAAATACCCTTCTGAAAACATTTAACGTTTTTCCAATGTTAATAACG
This sequence comes from Mimaenictus wilsoni, assembly GCA_027575185.1. NCBI lineage: Eukaryota > Metazoa > Arthropoda > Insecta > Coleoptera > Staphylinidae > Mimaenictus > Mimaenictus wilsoni. The sequence continues at coordinate 2,999,000 of JAODAC010000006.1, read as the reverse complement.
TTGGTTTAGACTTAGGAATTCACGAAATGTATCGTTATAAAGTACTGAAAAGCCCCTTTAATATGATATTATTTAATTGTAAGTAAAATACACATAGCTTAAGTTATAAGTCTTTAAAGTATGGGTACTATTTTATTCAATATTTTTCACAATAATTCATTTTCACTCATTTTTGTTGAATTTCATTTGACTTAAAGATGGTACACTATTGGCGCTCATTCTATTTTAAAGAAAATTAAATTATCTTTCATTTGATACTAAGATCAACAAAATCGAATAATAATTGACTGAGGTATTGAGAATTGAAAATGTAACTCTTCCAATTTCAAGAATGTTTGAATGTAAAAATTTTAGGTTTTTAAATATTAACGTTTGGTTTTAAATAAGTTATGAATAGACTAAATACATCTTTATAAAGTTCTGAAAACTTAATATGATATTAGTTCATCTTAAGTAAGAGAAACATGTCTTAACTTATAACAATTTAATAAAGTTAAAATTTTAGGAATTAATTTCCTCATTATTTTCTCTCCTTAAATTTTCCAAATTATCGTACATTTTTAAAGCACACATCATTTTAAAGAAAATTAAACTGTCTTTAATTTGTTGTTAAACTTCATAAAATGCAATAATAACTTTCGGAGATATGGCAAGTAAAAAACTTTTCATTTTGCTTTGTTCCTTCACTATATTATGTTTCAAAGTTTAATGCCTTATAACTTTGGTTATAAAAATAATAACAAACTGCCAATCGTCCCATTTTAAAGCCCTATTAATATACTTTCACATGGCCCTAAGTATGATTCCACATTTTAGGGAAATTAACGTTCTAGGTCTATGAAATAAAAATTTGAAGAGGTTCGCGTTGTAAAACTATTCTCCCGATGTTTTTGCTTTGATTTATGTAAAATAACATTAGAGGCAAACAAACTATAATATTGGGACATACCTCGTTTAAAAGACAATTAAATTGTCTTTGATCTAATTATACAGTCAATAAAATCTAATAATAACTTTTCAAGTTACAACCACTCAAACACAAAACTTTTTTGCATTCTTTCTTCGAAGTATTTTATTCTCACTTTTAAAATCCACATAACTTTTATGCAAATAATGATACAAAATTACTTCTTATGACATTTTCAAGCACTTTTAATCTACTTTTACACGCCATCAAATATAATATCCAACTTTGTTTGACATAAAAGTAATGGGACTTTAAAATACAATTCGAGCTTAATGGTTCCTATTTCACAGTTATGAAAACGTCAAACGCTTCGAACAACGAAAGCAAAAGTCTCGCTCGCACTTGTGCCAAGGACAAACGCGTACTGTGTAACAATAGCGCAATAATGCGGTATTTATTCAGTACGCGTTTGGCGGCGGCGCAGCCGGAAAGGAAAGAAATGCGACTTAAATGATCCGCGCCTGGCGGCTAACAATGCGCCAAAAAGCCAGACATATAGCACGCTATCCAACGATTTGCCTTCAACTTGCCTTTCTACAACACCACTCGCATCTAATTCTAGCCAACAGAACTACGAGCGATATGAAACTTTCTTTTCTTCTCACGATTTTCGTTATTTTTTACCACGCTACTGAAGGACTTTTGAAATCACGCCATTGTAAACACGTCAAGAACGCGATATTAAAACGTGTAATAATTTATTTCTTAGAGCTTTTATATTATCTTTATTTTTATATAAATTTGTATAATTTATATTTTATATACATTTCAATAGAATATAGCATGTGTTGAAACATTGTATGTTGAACAGTTTAAACCTGTTTTTATTACTACATTTTAATGTTTTTAAGACCTAATAATTTGTGTTGTAAAAGTTGGACTGACTTATGGTATATATCATTTTAAAGGTCTTTATAAGCGCTTTATGATGATACTATTGTTTATTAACTAATTTTACCTAAAGCTATGTTATGATACATTAAAGAATCGATGTGTATTTTGATAGAAGAATTTTCTCGTTTTTATTTGAATTGAACTTCAATAACATCGAGTACTAAATAGTTACCAATTTAATAATGGAAAACATTTTATAGGCAATTAAATTGTCTTTCATGTGATGCGCAACTCAATGAAATATATTTATAACTCTAAAAGTTATGGGTGGTTAAACAATGTAATACTTTTTTGAGTCTTAAATTTTTTAAGAGCTAAATAACTTCTGATCTAAAATTGCAAGGATGTTAAGGGACATACCATTCGAAAAAGCTTTAAAAGCACTTTAAAATGGCACCTAACCTAACCTATGATATTAGACATTAAAGTATCAACGATTTTTTCATGGAAAATTTTCCGAAGAAATATTCATGTTCCAGTTTTGGCTATGATACCCTTTGATACATGAACACCACAGCAATCATATTAGCAGCATTTTGTACCCAATTAAATTGTCTATACAATGATGTATAGCACCATAAAATATATTTACAACTTTGGACATTATAGCAAATTAAAGAACATTGAACTATTTCAGACATGTGTTTTTAAACCTTTAATAACTGTTGTTCTAAATATGCTATTATATTATATTACATATCTTTAGAAAGCCCGTTAAAAACACTTTCTGATGATACTACATTTTATAATGCGGGGCTTATGTATCTTACGCTTTGATACAATTTAGCAGCACCATTTTTTTCCAATGATATAATAATTCACAATTATTTGTCATCACGTTACTTTTGGCTCAATAACTTTCATCTAAATAATAACAAAAGATTTGTATTGGCAACGTATTAAAGGCAATTAAATTATCTTTAATATGATTCCAATTTTGAGTAAATCTAATCAAAACTTTATGAGTTATAACAACTTAAACAAGTGATAATTTCAAAATGATTGGCGCATGTTTAAACTTGAATTTCCTAGAGTAAGTGTTCATGCTGAAATGCCATCAACATAATTGTTGGGTTTTTATTTTCAATTGTTGGCATTTCGAATGCTAATCGTATGACGCCGGTCGCAAAATGTAGGTGAGCAAGGCCTTGACCATGTCTGGCGCAAACGCGCTCGTCGTTAAGCTGCATTATCACGCCTAAAAATAAACGTATCACATAATCGCAACCGTCGTGCATTACAACAATCGCGTGTTTTTCATCACTTTTTCGACATCTGCTTGTCGGGAGGAGAGTGGGTGGAATGATGCGCGCCACAATCAGAGATGTACAGCACAAAGTAAGTCATAGCGTGTGACGAGTGGCCCGGCATGCATAAAACACAAGCATGTATCGAGCTGCGACATCATCATCGCGATGTGAGTCACACACACACGAGCTGGTGCATAATTAATCAAGCGGAGCGAAAGCGCAGACCAATCGCGTTTATCCGCCGCCGTACATCGTGCTAACGATGCCTATACGTTGATGCTTAATTACCGTCGGCCGATTGTGCACGGCATTTCGATAGGCGTAATCAGCCGCGAGTGAGTTTCACGCGGAAATTTCGTGGAAATACGACGCGTTTCCTTGCAGTTTCCATAAACGCAGGTTGTTTAATGTTTAAATGGGAAGATTTGCCTTATTTTAATTAAGCTTGAGCGTACTTAATGTGTCTAGGCTGTTTATAGTATCATTTTGAAAAGGTCGCTGCAGTTTTCGAAAAGATTAAAGAGGATTTTCAAAGGTTTTAAGGATATTTCTTAAGGTAACCAAGAATTACCGACTTTCCTATGCAAACTTTTTTATATTTCGTTTCATAACTTATATTATATTAAAGTTACAACTTTCAATGTTATATCATTTTGAGGATCACGATTTTCTCTTTCATATGATATCATTGGATCTTAAGTCATTTTAATATAACTTAAATTATAAGCATCAAAAGCTGAAGACGATAAAGATTCGAAAATTTGCTTAATTTTTAACGCGAATGTTTGCTTTATAACTATTGCTTAAATAATGATAAAGTGCTGAAACAAGTTTTATTTTGTAGACCTGGTTTTCTACTTACTTTTTTCTACTACAGTTCGTTTTACTGCAGTATTATGGAAGTTATCAGCAGGCGAAATACAAGGTTATAAATTTGCTCATTTCTATTCAAAAATAGTTTCGACCTCTATAACATTAGTTCCCGAAGAGATACAATCCTGTGACATGTATCATTTCGTAGATATATTTCTTCTCTTTCAGTGAGTGTTATTCGTTCTTAAGTCAGAGTATTATTACTTAAGTTAGAAACGTTCAAATTTAAATTTAAGCGTAAATTTGCACTTTTAAAGTTCAACAGTTACTACTATCATATTTTGTGTCAATAAATACTGTTAATAAATGTTATAACATTGTGTTATATATCAATTTATAGATCTATTTTTCCTCTTTCTTATGATGCTATTCGTTATTAAGTCAGTTTGTTACTACTAATGTTATGAACGCACGAAGTAGAAGTTTTAATAAAATTTGTAAATTTGTTCATAGGTTACTAAATCGGATTTGCTTCTATAACGACAGTTCCAAAAATGTTTAAAAATTAAACCTTACCACATTTTATAGATCTGTTTAACCGCTTTCTTACGTGATCCCATTCGTTTTTTAATCACATTAGTAGTATTCAGATTAAAAGCCTTCAAAGAAAACTTGAAAATAAATTACTATCATTTTTGACTATTCACTTTTTATCCTTATAATTATGGTCCTAAAAATGATACAACATTGGACCAAACATCATTTTAAAGATTTCTTTTTCTTCTTTCCAGTGATGTCATTCGTATATAAATTTCTTTTAGCAAGTCTACGTTATATGGCCTCAAATTACAAAATAATTTTGCACGCTAATTTCTCGAAAAACGTCTGTATCTGTTCTTATATAAATGATCTTACATTGACACCAATGTCATTAAAAAGCTCTCAACTTCCTCTTTACAATGACGTCATTAACGCTTAAGTCACATCAACCCAATTTAAGTTATACCGTTTAAACCGTTCCGTATCTGACAATGAGCACCGTTTCTGTAACAGCTCACCTACATCTACGCTTACCATTGACGAAAAATACGATTACAATTTGATGAGGATGATGATAGTGGGTGTAGCATGTGCTAGAAAAACACCAATCCAACACAACAACGAAACAGCCTTGAATTAATTCTAATTCGACATCGCGGAAGGCGGTTAAACGCAGTTTTATGCGTTCCGCGTCGGGTAATTGCACTCTTGTGTCGTGCACGTGTAATTTTTTCATTTACTACACATTATACACATTTATATAATTTGCAAACTCAACAGAAACATTTATACCGACTCGACAAGAGGCCAAACAGGCTACCCACGCCAGCTGCTCTCAAACCGTTTCAATGATATCATCGTTTTCGCACTTGCCGCAAACCGTGGGCTATAAAAAAAGTACGCTTGCAAAAAACAGTGTGCGGTTTTTCTATTTTCAGACGCCAGCCAGCCGCGTGCCAACCAATTGCGAGCGTCTATCATTTCCCATAAACATTGCGCTTCATTGGATACACGATCGCATATATAATATGCGAGTGTGCGATACTAAAATGGATGAATTATGGCATTGTTGATGATTGAGTCACAGCAACTCAGTTTTTCGCTGTTGTCTTGAATATCTCATCATCACATATTTGTCGTTTTCATCATCGGGTCATTTTACATGACATTGTACTGTCTATTCCATTTATTTCAATTCGCAATTGTTGCATTGTTTAAATTTAGATGATTTATGAAAGTTTGTAAGCTTTACATCGTTTCCATGGTGTCGTTTTAAGTATGATATCATTTTATAGCTGTTTAAAGTCGTTTCAAACACCTGGCGTTTGTATATTACTTTATACAGTCACGCATAATTTATTTCCGAGTCTTATTGCTTGGCTTTATGAAATGATATCATTCTGGAACTGGTGCTATTTTAAAGTGCATTAATTTCGCTTTATGTGGCTATAATTTTTATGCTATTTGTGTTAATGGCTTTCTAGAAAATTTGAGTTTAATTGTTCTCTGTTGAATTTAAATTCGTTTTATACGTTTTTAAACCATTATAACTTTGCTTTTAATTTTGCTATTCGGATAGGTAATGTATCAATTTAAAGTGCTGTTTTAGCTCTATTTAGTGGTACTTTCCGTTTTATTATCAGTCGTTAATTACCGAAGTTATAAACTATTAATGGAGAAAACTATTAATTTTTGTAATCTATAATAATGCTTTTAAAAGGAATAACTTATTTCCTAAAAATAATACATTATTGAAAGAGAGTTAGTTTAATAGATTTTTTCTTCTTCTTTTCTTCTTCGTTTTCAGATTCATTCAGTAGTACTTCAGTAAATAGTCAGCAAAAGTAGGAAATTGTAAACTTTTTACAAGTGATTGGGGTACAATCACATTTAATCGCACAAAACTTTGGTTCAAAAAATGGTAAATTTTTCGGACACTTCGCATTTTATAGATCCTTTTCTCTGCTTTTACATGATACTGTCCGTTTTTAAATCGCTTTAATAATGCTTGAGTTTAAGAGCGCGGAAGGAGAAAATGTATAAAAAAATCTTGCAATTCGCTGAATGTGATCATGTTTAAATGAACATTACTTTTGAATAAAAAATGATATAGTTTACAGATAGACATCATTTTTTAGTTCTTATCTTCTTCTTTCGTTTTATCCTAGGCGTTCATATATCATTTTAGTATAACTCATGTTATAATTCGAGAGAGTAAAAAGTTAAAAATTATTCAACACATTTGTAGACAAACTCTGTTTTCATGCTTATAACTTTTAAACAAAATTGTATAAACATTGAAACCCATTATATTTGAGAAAGAATTTATTCCTCTTTTATTTAAAAAATCCTATTTTAATAACTATAATATGCCTTAAGTTATAAGCTCATAAGCAAAATAAATAGAAATAGAAATCATTAAATCAATTCTGTATGATTATGTTTAAATGTCTATAACGTTAG
>JAODAC010000006.1:2927590-2991973 GCA_027575185.1 Mimaenictus wilsoni | reverse complement strand
CTCATAAGCAAAATAAATAGAAATAGAAATCATTAAATCAATTCTGTATGATTATGTTTAAATGTCTATAACGTTAGCATCACAAATGCCATATTTTTCAGAAGCATATCATTTTATAGGTTTTATTTTTCTCTTTCATGTGATAGCATTCGTTTTTACACCAGCTTATTATTATTCTGGTTATAACACTGGCAAATTAATTGTTGTTTTTATTCCGCTGTTAACATTGTAGATAAAATTTGTTTAAATACTCATAAATTTTAGACAAACTAAGATAAAATATTGAAAGATACATTATTTTAAAGATAATTTAAACCTCTTTTTATTTACAAATTCCCATTTTAAAAATTATAATATGCCTTAAGTTATAAGCTCATAAGCAAAATAAATAGAAATCATGAAATCAATTCTGTATGATTATGTTTAAATGTCTATAACGTTAGTATCACAAATGCCTAATTTTTCAGAAGCATATCATTTTATAGGTTTTATTTTTCTCTTTCATGTGATAGCATTCGTTTTTACACCAGCTTATTATTATTCTGGTTATAACACTGGCAAATTAATTGTTGTTTTTATTCCGCTGTTAACATTGTAGATAAAATTTGTTTAAATACTCATAAATTTTAGACAAACTAAGATAAAATATTGAAAGATACATCATTTTAAAGAGAATTTAAACCTCTTTAGCAACGTATTATTGCTGTTCTATAATTATGAATAACTTCATAGAAAATTTGATTTTAACAACAGTCATGCATACTTTTTCTGCTACGTAAATTTTAAAATAGTTTTCATAAAGATATATATGTGCAATTTACTAATCTTCTTGTTAGTGTTAGTGTTCTAACATTTACCTTGGATATAAAATGATGCTTTGTAGCAAAAAATAGTGCTTGTAAACAATAATCTAATCCTTGTTTCGCTTTCTTTGCAGAATTTGCGCCGATTTATCTGAAGAAGCAGCCGCAGTGCTCTGAGTAGAAATCTCTTTCTCTCACACAAACGCTCTCCAATCAAAAAAAACTTCGCAAACCAACAAATATGCGCTAGCTTCTCTCTCATCTTCTTATCTCCGTCTCGAATCAAACACCAATAAAAAAACACACACCGCTTCGCTTCGCCTTCCTGCTTTTACTTGTCTTTCTCAGCGACAGAAAAAAAGGAACAAACTCAAGAACCGCAAGTTTTGTTTTCGCTAATTTCGCGCCGACCGACGAAATTTTCCCTCATTTTTCGCCCCTTCTCTCTCACACTCTCTCTATCTACCACACACATACACATACAAACACCGAGCGTGACGTGCGCGTACATGAATGTGTGTATACGCGAGCAGTGCGTGTCAGTAAAGGGTTGTCACGACGACATATCCTCGGCAGCCGTGTGTGCGTCGTGTGCCAGGCGTGTTTTTGGTGATCTGTGAATTGTGTGCGTCGAGATTGTATTCTTTTTGATTGGAATATAACATGAACTGTAATTGTTGACACGCATCAGACGTCGTCCCCTTTGCAAACCTCGCCCGCCATTTCCCTCCGAACGCCTTCGAAGAAGAGGAAAAACCACCTCCAAACGCACACACCTATATAGATATATATATATATATATATATTACATAGCATAGACATATCGGGGGCCCGTCCGTAGCCGCCGCCAGAGATATAGAAAAATAAGAAATAAACAAGCTTGTTTCGTGTGCGCGTTTTGTGCGAAAAACAAGGAACTCCAGGAGCTTTTCGGTGAGAAAAGCACGGAGACGACAACCGTTATTCTTCGCTGAGAAATAAAAAAGGGATTAGCAGGAAAGCAGCTGTTTGTATCGATATGGCGATGGTGAATATGAATAATCTGCTGAACGGCAAGGACTCGCGCTGGCTTCAGCTGGAGGTATGCAGGGAGTTTCAGCGGAACAAGTGCTCCAGGTCGGACTCGGAGTGCAAGTTTGCACATCCGCCGGCGAACGTCGAGGTGCAGAATGGCCGTGTGACGGCTTGCTACGACAGTATCAAGGTAAATATTTCATATTTTCTTTATTTTCCTTGCTGTTTAGGAGAATTTTTCCTGAAAACGTGAATTTACTTTCAAAATGCATTTTCGCACTTTTCACCTTTTCTCTTTTAGGTGCCAAAACTCATCTTGTAGTTAGGATAGGAATTTGGGGATAGCATTGGTGGAAAATGCATAAAATTTCCTTTAATTTGTGGCCAAGTTTATGTTTCCTACATGAATAGTTCCTTGGTAAAATGACTTTGAAGTTGTGTTAACTTTTTATAGTGATTTACTGTGAAATTTGCCAATAATTGTTACAGTTTCTAAGCTTTGTATTCTTTATTGTACAAAGTATTAGACGTTGGGGATACAATTGATGGAAAGTCCATTAAATTGCTTTTAATTTGATGTTACGTTTTGGTTGATGGCGTTCATAGTTTCTTGGTAAAATGCTTTAAAGTTATTTTAAATTCCGATAGGTGCATTTTGAAATTTAAAAATATTCACAATTGTTAAGCTTCATATCTCATTTTTTAATAAGTATAGGAATTTATGGATGCAATTGTTTGAGAGGACGTAATATTGTCTTTAATTTGGTGCTTAGTTTATCTTTCTCACATTGATAGTATCATGGTAAAATTACTATGAAGTTGTGATAAATTTTGAGAGATTTGATTCATTCGCCTTGGAATTTGCAAATGATTATCCCAGTTTCTTAGCTTTATAACATATGCTCTAATAAAAGCAGGAACATAAGGAGACATTTGTTGGAATATGCATTACATTATCTTTAATTTTACCCTGAAATTATATTTCTGACATTTATGGTTTCCTTTGAAGTTGGATTATAATTGGATCGTGCTTCATTTTTAAAATATACAAATTTTCACATTTTCAAACTCTATTATCTCATGTTCTAATCAACATAAAAGGTTTGATATTTTTTTTGTTAAAACGTACATTAAATTCTTTTTAATTTGATGTAAAGTTTGAATTTCAAACTTTGATAGGTTCGTTGTAAAATAACTTTGAAGTTGTACTTTTACTTATTTTCTTCTATAAATACTGTGGAATGCAGTGTTCAAACCTAAACATCTCAGTTTTTATTAATTAAATCATTGTGTACAGAATATCATTAGATAGAACTTAAAATTATCTTTGTTTGTTGCTAAGTGCATGCTTCTGTGCCTAATAGTTTTAAAATGAAAGAGACTTTAAGATTTGCAGACGAATTATGGTGATACCTATTTTCGCTAGAAACTTTTGTTTTAAAGCATTATATCTCATCTCAGATGCTAGATATGATTTTGGGACTGGTTTGGTTAGATATAAGATTAAATTTTCCTCAAATTGGTTTGTAATTTAATGATGAAAGTCTTCCTATTTAGTCAAAATATTACTTAAAACCTGTTGGAATGAAAAATTAAAGTAGGAATTCATTTAGCATTAAAATAAATGAAATAACTTATGAAACGTCATGCTATGCGAATAGCATAATCGCCAGCAAAACCGCTATTAATTAGAGAGCCACTCCGACATAATTGACAAACTAGAGAGGCAGCAATTACGTGATTAATAAAACGATACGCGCTCAAACGCTAATTGATAGAGTCACGCGCTGGCGCGCAATCGTCGGCTTCGTCGCATTTCGCTTGCGGCTGACAGACGACAGAAGACACAGGCATATATTGCCGCCGTCGCTGCCGCTGCCTCCGGAAGAGACATGCTGCCACCCCCGCGAAGAAAACTGTGACGGAAGTGTCGGCTAATGCACCGCCACCGCCGCCGTCGCGCTGCGAACAATAAGTCTGATGCCTCCCAATTTAGCGATATATCAAATTATACGCGTGGCACGCCGCCACCACCGCCTCTATAGTCACTACCGCCTCCACTACCACCACCACCACCATTCTCGACGCGGAAATACGGCTGACAGTGACAAGTATTGTTCGCTCGGTAATGTCGTCAACGTTGGGCGGCGGTTGTTGCGGTATGAGGCGGACAGCAGTGGGATGGCGGGATTATAATTTCAATGTTCCTATTCAACGAGCCGCCCCTGATTAGGTGCTGCGAATGCTCGGTACAAAGTGTTCGCAACAATACGCCAACGAATGACACGTTTCCAATCTGTGCCAATCAGTCGCAACGAGCTGTAATAATGTTAGCGTACCGTTTTGAGAGGTTCGCCAGCCTGTAGAGATGAAAAATGATAGCGTATCAACCTGATGAACATTGCATTCAGTGAATCTCTTTTAATGATGACTTTGTACGCCTTGTGTGGGTGCGTGCTTGTGCAGATTTCAGCGAGCGCGCCAAACCGAGATTGATGAGTGAATATCAGGCTGTCAGGAAAGCTAGGCATAATGGTGATGATGTTGTTACTATATGTGTGTGTGTGTGTGTGTGTGTGTGTGTATCGCAGCACTCTCTACAATCATATTCAGCCGGAGGCGGTTTTGCAAAGCCTACAAATACTGGATAAACACAATTTCCAGCTTTCCGTCGGCTTGCACACCTTCTAAATATGCAGATTTTGATCGATTATGTACATATCAGACTGACACTGCTTCAACAACATGTGTGTCACATGCACAATTTATGAATTGCAGTGCTAAAAGCACCTACAAACTGTGGCATATAAATGCAGATCATTTTCAATCAAATACAAAAAGATTTAAATGTAATTCAATTCAAAGCGAACCTCATTATAAATGAATAATCATAATTTATATTATAATCATAATGTTTATGAGTACAGAGGTAATTTATTGAAAAGTACAGTAAATTGACATTAATTTGGTGCCATGTTTACATTTTTTGAGATCTAAAGAATATGAAGTTGTGGATACCCTTGCTAATAAGTGCATTAAATTCTCTTTAATTTAAAATCACATTTATATTTGCGACATTCATAGGTTCGTGGTAAAATGACTTTGAAGTTCTGACAAACATTAAAGTGTTAAACTTTGAAGTTTTCAAATATATCAATTTCTAACTAGTATACCAAAAATATTAGAAATGGTAGGAGTATGGAAATAATTCCAATGGAAAATCCATTAAATTGTCTTTTTAATGATGCCAAATTTATATTTTGGAGAGTGATACATTTCCGGTAAAACAATTTTGATGGTACGCTCAACATACCGATATTTCTAATCAATAATATTTTCGATTGTTCTCAGTTTTATATCTCATTTTCCAGCACAAATATGAGACTGGGAGGAAGAGTATTAAATTCTCTTTAATTTGATTTCAAGTTTGCATTTGTGACATGGATACTTTTGTGCCAACATAACTTTGAAGTTGCTTACTACTTTTTTAGAGATTGACTTTGATATTCCCAAATAATTTTCGGAACTTTATGGATTAATATTTCATTTTCCAATGTAAATATGGATTTGGGAATACATTCGTTGGAAAGTTCATTAAGTTCTCTTTAATTTGATATCAAATTTGTACTTGAAACATAGATAGTTCCGGTGTTACATATTTATGAAGTTGCACCACACTTTTTTATATCGATTTCCTTTGAAATTTGCGCAAAAAATGTCATAGTTTCCAAGCTTTATATCTCATCTTCTAATATGAATATGAATATTGTGGTACTTATGATAGAAAGTGCATTAAATTCTCTTTAATTTGTTATTTGCTTGCATATTAGCCATGAATAGTTTCGTGGTAAAATAACTTTGAAGTTGTGTTATACGTTTATACAAATTCACTTTGAACTTTTCAAATTTTTACAATTTCAAAGCTTTATATCTCATTTCCTAATGTTACCTTGAATTTAGCGATACTTTTGTGGGAAAGTACATTAAATTCCCTTTCTTTTGATACAAAATTTATATTATATGCTTTAATAGCTTTGCAGTAAAATAACTTTTAAATTGCTTCAAATATATTTATGGCTAATGAAAATAGTTTAAAAATACTTTAAAGTAATTACCTTTCTTTCAAATTATCCTCAATGAAACCATCGATATCCAACACAAATCTTTACCATAGCTGTAAAAACCTGAAACCGATTATAATCGCATATAAACGCGAAAGAAATCGATCCCAAAACATCGAGGGCAAACTGCCCTGCCGGCTATAGAGCTTTGAAACCGCTTTAATAAAAATGTTTTTTTCCTACCCTATCCAACACGCATCCAGGAGCAAAATATAAAAAAAACTCGAGCGTGGAATATCGGGGCGTGCCGAGCGTCCTGCTTTCATGTGGTTGTTTTGATGAATTTTCAATACCCTAAAAATCTCTATCCTCGCATCGATTTCCATAGAGAGGAGGCCGATGCATAAAGAAATATACTACTATTTTATCCGCAAACATGGGCGCTCTACTGGGCTGTATCCACACCCACACAAGCAGAAAAAAATTCAATTCAATGTGATTTTTTCGCAGTCGCTTTTTGCAGGAATGAGGGGGCTCAATGAACATTAACATTGGCGTACGTCGCGGTCGTGTGCGTTTCATGTACAAAACGCATGCATGTAGTGCATCTACTCGTACATTTCAAGCTTGCAGGATTGCAAGGCATAGAGGCAGACAGTAACATAGCCCTAGCACTATTTTTAGCCATCAATTTCGTTGATGATATATTTTATGCGTTCGAAATTACCGCACGCCACGCGGCGTTAAAAACTCGCCGGCGGCAGCGGCAGGCAGGCCGAAATTGACATTGGAAAATCGCAGCCTGGCTATTATTAGCGTTAATTAATATTTACTTTCCATGTTGCCGACGGGCGCGGTTGCGCCGATGGTGGTAATTTCGTCCTTCAGGCGAGCGCTGAAATACTGATGGACGGGCCAACGAGGATCGATTTAAACACAATTTGCACACGAATTCCATTTCCACTGTCTTGATGGCATTAAATTTAGGTTTACACTTGCACTTAGTGAAACGTAATAATTTTTATATTAGGATATCCGGTTGTTGGTTATAAATGTGTTCTTAGAACTTAGAAGGGTTACAACATCCAAAAGAGCAGTTTTGTTAAAGTTGACTAATATCTTTTGAAAGAGGATTTAACGGACTTTATAGTCAAGTCTGTATATTAACAGTATCATTTTTGTTGGTGATATTATTGCGATTTTTGGAAAAACCCATTAATTTTCTACTTTTCAAAATTTTATGCCGCTCTAACTCATCTGTAATTGACTATACGGTATTGGGACTCAAATCGTTTAAAAGAGAATTTAATCCTCTACAATATGTTATGTGGCTGTAAAAGATACAATAAAACCGGCAGGTTTGATAACAATATTTATAGGATATTTCATTTCGTATGTTTATCGCGATGTTTTTACTAGAAAATTTTAAAGCTTTATAATCACCAAACTTTTTGAGTTAATATGGTCAAGTTTAGGATCATTTGATAGAGAATGTAATGGTCTACTAAATGTCTGTTTATTTTATTAAAATCAATATTGAAGATGTGGATATTCATGGTTATAAAATTTTTCTTGTAAGGCTATTCAACTTGTAATCTCAACTTTTAAGGCCCTCTAGAATATAGATAGTTGATGCTACGAGATTATAGTTGACAGCATTTGAAAGAGAATTTTATACTCTATAAAATAATATGTTGCTGAAAATTATACAATGTAACCGACAGATTCTATAACAATATTTATCAGATGATTCATTTCATAAGTTTTTCGCAATGGTATTACTAGAAATGTTTCGCGCTTTCTAACACCAAACATTTTGTGTTAATATGGTCAAATTTAGTATCATTTGAAAGATAATTTAATAGTCTACAAAATTACATATTGTTTTATTACTATCATTAGTGAAGATGTGGATATTCTTAGTAATAAATAATTTCTTTTCTTGTAAGATTTGCCATTTTACATTTTGTAAACTTATCCCTACTTTTAAGGTGCTCCTGCTTATAAATATTAGATATTACAAGATTGTAGTTGATACCAATTGAAAGTGAATTTTATCCATAATAAAAGGATATGTGTTTATAGAAAATACAGTATAACCGTCAGGTTTTATAGCATTGTTTAAAAGATATTTCCTTTCAAATTTTTAGAAATGTAATCATTTGCTATTTTTAAACTTTCAGGCTTTGTTACTAAAATATTTTAAACAATACATTATTATTGATAGTACCATAAGAAAGACAATTTTATTCTCGATGAAATGATGTTATTTTTCTATAAATACTATATGTGCTAACGGGTTTATATGAGATTTATGAGAAGCCGTCATAGGCCTATAGCCGTGACATTTTTAGTTGTTCCTTTTTAAATTATGCTAATTCCGAAATTTATGTATGATAATATTCCTATCTATTATTATTAGAAAGACAATTTCATTCTATAGAAATGGTAGATTACTATATATGATACAAATAAACTCACTCAAATAAAATGAATGTTTAGTGTGAAAAAGCAATGAAATAGTTTAAAGTCTTATAACAAGTAAACCACTAACACCTGCTTATGCTATTTAGTATCCTTTAAAAGAGCTTTTAATTATCTATTAAACAACTCCAAGTACGTAAAACCACGCCCATTTGTATGCGCATTTATGAAGAGAAACGTAAAATATTGTGCGATAAAAGAAAGGAACGTAAATCGAACGACACCGTCGTAAATAACCCGCATCGTGTGCCGGGTCGAGCCAATGATGCATCGTCGGATCATAATGAAATGAACTGCGAGAGTATAATAGAATTGGCTTCATTACATTGTCTATAGACGTCTTTGCATGCTGCAGCCGCCGCACCACCGCCCCTAAAACGACGTTAAAGGGCATCGGTGTCGTGTCATTGCGACGTCGATGGTATTCCACCAGCAAAGTGCACGAGGCGATAAATCGACGTGTTTGCACGATATTCCCTGGATATTGTATCGCAACCCCTGGTCGGTAGTGTACGGAAGCCGGGTACGGCGGCGGCAGGATCATCGCTGTGTGCAGCCGAGCGCACGGCATTGCGATTGCCGTGGGGGTGGCAAACTGGCACAAGGGGGACAGTGGTGGTGGTGGAGGTTGGCGTTCGGATGGCAGTGGCGCTCTTTTAATCCGGTTAATATCGGAAATTTAAAATGACACAACGCGGAAGCGAGTTCAATTAATGGCCACGCCACGCAAAGCCGCCCCGTGCGTTTTTGTTTCGGGCAAATAAAAAATGCGAAAATCTCGATACGGGGTAAAAATCGGAGCGATATAGTATTTCAGTCGAGTAGAAGGTTGCTAATCTGATGAAAAACATTGCCCAAAAAATGTCATTGTACCGTTTTTCGTTTGATAATTATGACTTTCACAATTTAAAGCTGTTTTCTAGCTTTATATTTTGTGATTTCATGAAAAATAGTAGGATATTCAGAAAGAGGATAAAATTGCTTGTAATATGGTAGTTGATACATATACATACATATACATATATGGTAGTTGATACATATTATCTTTTATAGAATTGGAGTTATAAGAGTTCAAATGTGATAAAAATGTTTCTTTGTACCCATAAAAAGGTTGACATATGAAATATTCTATACAAAGCCATCATTTTGTAGGGGATAAAAATATCTTTCAAATAATCCTAGTCATTATTATATACTTAATTTTAATTTTTGATTTAATACGCTTTAAAGTTGGTAATAAAGCATTTCATTAGCTCTTTGCTTTCTTACATATAATTTGCTATAAACCTATTTACAAAGATGATAAAAATTATATTCTAACATCAGATTGTAGCGAATAAAATTCTCTTTCAAATGATAATACTCATGATCTTCTCTTTCAATGCAATTAAGAGCAATTAAGACTAGAATATCGAATTTGAGTCATATTTTGTTGGGTTCTTTCCTTATAATTGGCAATACACTTTTTCAGGAAAGTAAAATTTGTATTAGCAGTTAATATATTTTGTATGGGAACATTTTGTAGACAATAAAATTATCTTTAAAATGATACTTGATACAATAATATAACCAAAGTCATTTTGGTGTTATAGATATTTAAAGTTATCAATCAATGTATTATGAACTAAAACGTTTTGAAAAGTTGAAAGATGTTTGATTTCAATATTTTTTTCTGCATGTTTATGAGTGTAATAAAAATCCACGCAACGCATAATAAGACATTAGCACAAGGTTTGATAATCGCATGCCGATGATGCTGGCACGCGCGTTGCATCTGCATAAACTGCCATAATTCGCGGGTATTACGCGTAATGCGCATGCCACGCCAATCCACGCGGCTGTTAATTGACACGCACACACATGCATACGCACGCACACAGGTGTGGCCTCGTCAGCCAGAGCGACGACGTCGTCGTCGACGACAAAAAGAATGCCGTCGAATTCGGTTGGGTGCGCAAGAATGCCGCTCGCCCAACGGTCGCCACATACGGCAAGGCACGCACCCAGGGGGAGGAAGGACGCAGGAGAAAGAGTAGAAAATAAAAACACGAAACAACGGCGACAGCATATGCTCCAGACTGACCTTCCCAGCGCTCCTCGAAGCCCCGACCGGTTTTCTGCAAGGAACGCCGCGTCGCGCGGCGCAAAACGCGAACGAGTGACGGTTGTGCAACGCGCGTCCGTCCAACTGGTCGTGTTCGGTAATCACACGAACCAGGGACGACGACCGCAAAATGCAAAAGCCTACCAAGACTTGGAATTGGCTTCCCAAGGTCATTTTCGAAAGACAACCCTCGAAATCATCTCTACAGAGTTGTGTGAGTTGGTATGAATTGCGTGGGATGATTCCCAGTTTATCTAGATAGGACTTTAGCTAGAGAGAGTGTAGTTAGATAGACCAGTTCTAAGGGAGGCTTTTCAATTGCACTTGAATGTTGTTAACACTCTCTGTGGCCTTTGTGTTAGTGCGGCTAGGAGGTTAAACGTGGGAGTAGACAGGAGGGTAGAGGGTAGAATAGAGAGACGGAAGGTTAGAAAGAGGGAAGACATCGTAAGCCAGAGAAATGGAAGGCTACAGAGAGAGAGAGGAGGTTAAGGAATAAAGGGAAGACGATATTCGATATCAAAGCATTGCAATGGTCAAAGAGAAATTTCCAAGATAGACTAGAGTTGTGTACATTTCCGGTTATAATTCAACTTCCCAGAGACCTTTATATCTAGAGAGGTCCTTCGGGAAACATGAACTAAGCTCTTGGAGACTGATTAATCTTTATTTTAAGATTTGACTACTCTAGACTCTACTAAATGTTATAATTTCTCTATAAAGTACTGAATGATTACTGAAGAGTCTTAATATGAAGATTTGAGGGAAAATACAGTTGATTGACTGACGGGTCTTCAACTTCTTTTGTCCCTTTGCCATTAATGTTTTTTCCTTCTATTTATTCAGTTCCAACTTCTCTAGATGACTTCGTAGTATCTGTATGAACCTGATACAAGAATTAAAGTTTTGAAGGTAACTGTTCAGGTCTGGTTGGTGGTAACATGATGTCTCCAAGTAAATTTAAACCAGTTGTTTGATTTTACCGAACATCGACTGCTATGGTTATTAGCTCTATCCAATTCTTCTTTCCATGTAATTAGTCATATTGGAGGCTAATACGATTCATAAGAAGAAGAATTCACTTTACTATGCATACCCACCGATAATCAAATCCGAGACCTCATGTACAGTGGTCAACCACTGCGCCACTTGGCTGGACTCAAAACAGTATTAAATAAATATATACAAAGTAACTTAAGTAAAATCATACCAAGAGTAATTTCACTCTCACTTTGCTTCGGAGCCCGCTCCGTTTATGAAAACGTCGTTTTTCCTGCGAGGAACAGTTATATATAGATCGCTGGAAGTATGAACGCAGATGTGGATAATATCAAGAAGAATGTATCAAAAACTGTGCACTGGCGTTCCTGCCGCGTTCCAGCTCGAGACGCAAGTGGGTGAAGATTTATAACGTTTATATTTAGCATGCCTGCTGAGGTGGCCGGGTGTTTTGGACGTGCGGGGGACGCATATTTTCCAGTCGTTGAATGTAAAATCGTCGCGTCTTCCTTCGAAGGCCTCGCTTACAGTTTGCTGCAGAACGGCTCCGAATCCAATGAGAGCGAGGTATTTGGTGCGTGGGGAGTTGGTTAATGTAAAGGCGAAGGAGGAGATGGAGGCAAAAAGAAAGCGAAATTAAGCAAAAGACGCGCTCGAGCTGAGCTGGAGACCGAATTTATCGACTGCAATATACGGTGCTATGGGATATGGAGCTATGGAACTAAATAAGAAATAAGAAATGAAACAATCGATTTCGCCATGTGGAACATTGGCACTATATGCAGATTGGCCACATGGCGTTCCGGCCGATCAGGCTCAGGCTAATAAATAAGCCGAGAGCGTTTTTCCCGGCTGACTTTTTTTTGCTTGGTTATCCCATAATTCCAGCATGCTTGGTGGATTGAAGGAGTAGAGAGATGGGGAAGTTGCGGCATGGTTGAGTGGAGGAGTGAAGTGGAGAGGACCATTGGCACACATAGCAACACAGCACAGACGCAAGTCGGTCTGTCCAAAGCAAACTGGTCTTTCTCTTGCCATTTGGTTGGCACAATGAAAGCTTCGTAACTGGAGATTTGTTTTCGCGTCTTTTGCTCTTTGGCTGGCGATCATTAACCTTCGCCCTCCCACCTTTTAAGCATCGTTCTGTTCTGGTCGTCTTCCAAGTCTTCGCAAAAGCCAACGGCGGTATAATGCATCTCTATGGGCCTACAATGCATCATTTCGTTTATACTCCCGTCTTTATATAATAGTCGTAAATTATGTGCATCAATATGCTCTTTTCTTCATTAGTGTTTTTACTCTCCCCTCCCTTTCTACTTCCTCCTCTTACTCTTATCCTCTCTAACTCCTACCCGCACTAACACATACCTTCTCTACCACTCATTACATCGTCCTGGCTTACTACCTTTAACTCCTTCTCTCTTCTCTTAATCCTACCCATACCTGGACACCTATGCAAGAAAAAATAAACAATAAACCCAATTTTACAGGGTTGGAAGTAGTGGTTTTGAAGAGTGTTGGTAAAAATCCGTAATAATCTCGCTTCATCGCACCTTTGCACTATTATCCGCTTAATTATACGCCTGCAGTTTTACTAGCCAAACAAGTAGGTGCTAGAGGTGTTAGGAGTGCCTACACGCGTGAGAATATTTTCACTAACTGGAGTTTATTTCCACGCCATTCCGTTTTTCGCTTTTAATGCCCCGAAGGTGGAATTCTTTTTATGCGAGGACCACTTTATCTTCCTGCAAACAAATTTCATATATTTCTGGTTGTTTAAGGGTTTTATATCTGTCGCTGGAAATGCGCCTCCCAGTGTATCTTTATATTTGAATTTAAGGCATCGGGGAGTTGCAGCGATATGTAAGTTATGGCTGAGGCGGTCACAGTCGTGCATTTTTAAAATGAAGTGCGACAATACGTAAAGCTTTCTTCTCTCGCTGGCAGCATTTTCTCGTTCCGTACGAAGAAAAGCAGTCGTAAAATCAAAGCATTACTATGTGGCTGTACGTGACTGTATTTGTCTTTCATATTTTCGACCTCTGCTCGACGTTTTGCTTTCGGGTCAAAAATAAAGCAAGTTATGACTATTATTATGTTTTTTGACGTTTGGTGTGGAGTTTGAAGGAGTTGGGGCTTTTATTTGTAGTTCTGTTTAGCGATTTCTGGAATATACCTTGAGTCAGCTTAACTTCTAATTTTTGTGGTTTTCTTCTCGTAGCCTTCACCTGTTTCCATGGTCTCTGTTCTATCTTCTCCTAGTCTTCTTACTGGCCTTTTCCAGTTCTCTCCAGCTTTTTTTTCTCCTTCACCCTGAGTTTTTCTGGTTCTCTCCCTGTCTCTCCTACTCCTCTCCAATTGTCACCAATCTATTGGTTCTTCTCTTTTGCCCTGCCCAAATTTCTAATCCTTTTAAACTCCTTTGTGATCCTTTCTAGTCTTCTCTAGTCCTTCCCTATTCTCTCTATTCTGTTTAGACTTTTCCTGGCCCTTCTCAGTCCTCCCAGGACCTTCTCAGTCCTCCCAGGATCTTCCCAGTTCTCTCCAGTCCTCCCCAGTTTTCTTTAGTACTCTCCCATTCTCTAAAGTTCATTTGATCCTCTCTTGTTCTTCCCAGTTTTCTCTAGTTTCTCCCAGGTCAACCAACTATTCAACATCTTCCTTTTCTTCTATTCCTCATCTTTTCCATCTTCCCTCTAACTAAATAGAACCCAGTTATGACTATTTCACCATTTTTCTTCTTTCCATGTTTAAAAACAAGCTATCTTTTCTTGCAGTGTTGTTGAGCACTTTGTATAAATACCTGCGGTGAGTTTACGACCCCGCAGGTGTACGTACACACATTTCGGCCTTGTAATATATTCCGGTGGCATTTTGGCCGTCCTCCCCTGAGGGAGAACATAAGTAGATTAGTGCCCAGCAAACGTGGCAAGTTGACTCAACAAACACGTGGCAAAAAAGAACACCCAACCTAGACGCATGGACTGCATCATGTCACAGATAGGCATAGTTTACGCCCGGACTATGATAAATAACGCGGTCGAAACTGATGATGATGACTTTCTTTTGTGTGTTGCCGGTCTCAGTTTGTTGGCTCCGTGTTCCGTCGAAACGACGCAACGGTATCGTAGTTGACAAAACATTTCGCAAAGCGAGCGGCAAACAAATGACACTCGGTACATTTTTTTCCTGCACTGTCTATGGCTTCGCAGGATTTGTACGATGATCATTTAGTAACCATTCGCGTTCGTCATAACAGATGAATATTTTCGGGTTTGTTTGGCGCAAGTTCTTTGTTCTGACTTGGCATTTTGCGCAAATGTTGCGGCAACTATGCGGCATTCGCGTGTTTGTTCCCTCTTGGGCGTGCGTTTGTGGCAGGGGAGGCGGGGGGCGGTGGCTATGGAGAACGGGAGTCAATGGGTGTGGGTTGTAGTTACCACTAGTGCGTGCTTATTAGCTTCGTTCGCATTACGTTCTACTTTGCTTTTGTCTGCCTGTGTGATATGGGAATGTGGTAGTGGCCATGACTCTATGACATCTTCATACGCGTTTTCTGGGTGGGTTTCGGCGGTGGTAGTGGTGAGGGTGGTGGCGGGTGAGAGTGTGGTGGAGGTTGGCGGGTCTGTTCAATCGATAGGTGAGGCGCCGCGACGTCCCCGACTTGCTGCGCTGCCATTAGGCAGAACGGGCGGCGGCAGCAGCGTTGGCGGCGGCGTGAGCTCTTTTCCGTTTCCTCTTTTTAAACGCCCCTTCAGTATTGCTTCGTGCGGCGCAAGGCAGCTGTTTCATGAACTGTTTGCTTGGAAATCTAATAACTGCGTTCGATTGCGATGATGGGCGCCTCGATTTCTTTTCATTTTGCCCCCTGATATTTACTTAACGCTAACGTTTTGCAATTTTTCCTTGCCATGGTTTCGCTGGGCGATATAATATCGTATTCATTCCCTCTTTATACGGGGAGGTTTAACCTTCTTCTTTTTCCACTTAGTTCCATCCTGCTATCGACTTCTCATTTTCCCTTTCTGAGTTTCAATCTTTTTCTGTTTATGGTTGAGGTATTTTAATTTTTGGATTAGTGCATTTGGTCTTCTTCTTTACTTCTTCCTTAATCTTCTCTGACTCTTAGTCTGCTCCTTTGTTCTTCTGATCTGCTAGTTCCTCATTTACCTATATCCCTTTACTCTTACCTCGTTTTCCTCCTTGTTCCTTCCAATCCAAGCTCATGTCACTTATGTCGTTTTGTACTTTGTTCTTAGGGAACACTGGTTTTACTGTTCTATTTCTTTTCCATCTATCGCCCTGGCTTACGCTTTCCTAAATTCCCAAACTTCCCCACTTCTACTTTTTCCTTCTTATCACTACCGTTTTGTCATCTTTCCCTGAACCTTCCCTCCTTCTCTTCCTTGAGAACATTTTCTTTGAAATCTCCAGCACCTTCCTTCTCATCCCCTTCCAGTCAGATCCTCTCAGTACCTCTTTGACTTCCTCCCCAAATGTCCCCAAAATCCCCATAACCCTTTACCCTTCCCTCTTTCTGTTCTTCTTTTATTTTATTCCTGTTTCAAGTCACTTTTGCAGGGGGAATCCTAGTACATCATTTCCCTTCTTTCCTCCTCTCCTTTTCCATATACACCCATACCTTCTATCTTATTTTCCTTCAAAACTTTAAAGATATCTGTTTCCCTTGTAAGACGACTTTCCTTAATCAATGCGGGTAGTTAGAATTTATTATTCCAAAGTTCGTCGCATGGTCGCATGGTACGCAGCAAAGGGCCTCCTCATACTTTACTTGGTAATTCAATTAGCGCCGATCGGCGGCACCATAGTTGTATGTCCCTTCTCGCCTTCTCCTCTCTATTCCACCTCTCTTATGCCTCAAGCCCACCCCCAGTTCCTCCTTTTTCTCTCTCCAGTGGTGTGGCTGGTTTTGCTGCTGCTGCTGGTGGTGCTGCTGTTGCGGTAACTTTATAATTCTAATTTATCGCCGCCACTTTATTTTTTTCAAATGTCAGGGTGTCGGGCTACTGCTGCGCCCAGCAGGGAAGCCCGTCGCAGTCTTTTATAAATTCGTTAAAAACGAAATTGCAGACGAAGAAACAGAAAACGCAGCCGCAAAGAAAACTAATTATTATAATGCCCCCTCATCTACTTCTCCGCACCCAAATGGTAGGCAATTTCATTTTCGCTTCGCGTTATTTTCGGTTTTATTTTGTTTCATATTCATAGCGTATCCGCTTATCCGCTTTTATATCAAGCTGACCTTGTTTCCGGCATAATATTCTAGTGGTACAAACAGCCAACATATCCTTATTTGGCACGGATAGTCTGTCAGTCGACTGACACATGTTTCTCTATAGTTTCGGATTGTGATGACCCTTTACCAAACTGGTGAAGGCCAGCCTCTGTGTGGGGAATTAAATTATTCGGTTACCTCTTTCCCGACCTCATGTTGTCCATTAGTTTCTCTTTTTGTATTTGCTTCCGGGACTTGATTTAGTGGAGGTTTGGAGGTTTGAGGGTGAATTGCCCTCTCCTTTAGAACGCCCCAACCACCTCGGACTCGAATCCCGGATAATAAATAAATTCTCGAAGAGGAGATTTACGTGTATATATTTACCTCGTCCGTCTTAATTCGTCCTGGCCCGGGTGCAAATTTGTTCCGAGCTTTTTACGAAAAAGTTTTCCTTCCTATTCCACTCCATTCCATTCGTATTCACTCCGTTTCTACCTCTTGAGGTTGGGATGGATTAGCAAGGAGGCTGGAAGAGGTATGGGTTGATGACAAAAAGTTGTTTCTCCTCGACAAACCCACTTGGCAAGTCCGATTTGTTTCTTTTACTAGCTGCCAGTTTTGGTGCTAAGTATAAACAAAGGCATCAGGTGCTAATTGTAATCGATGTCTGCGCCCGAAAGTTTCCAGTTCGCGCCGTTCTCACTGTGGCCACTCTTTTGGCAAAAGGTGGAACCGAATTTGAAAAGGTTGCAGCGGCTATGAATATTCACCGGGGCCACATGGCGTCGTTTCGTTTTCGCAGTGAAATAAAAGGGGTTGCATTAATGAACTGAATATCCGGGCGTAATATCAACATTTGCTCCGACCTGTGTAGGTACAGTAGACCCTCGCAATTGTTTGTAGTGCAAAGCCTTTTTTGGCAGCACTCGAAACTGCGAGCAGACCTTGCGTGAAATGACTATTGTTTTCTGGCATTAATATTTCTTTATTTTCTCTCGGAGAACGAAAAAAAAAATACACACGGAAAACAGGAAAACAAATAAGGCAAAAATTGCGATGGCATATTTTCGAGAGGGTTTCAATCTGTACAATTTGATCCGACCGATGTTTTGCTTGCCTTCATATTTGAGATGAAATATATAAGCTCCAGACTTTCACCCGGCTGAGAGCTATGACGGAATGAGTAACAAATCTTCATTTCCGAGTCCAATATTCCGGAAAATATCCACTTTACCATTCGTCATCGCTCGCCTGCCTTCCTCCGGCGTTGTCGTATTTTATGTCGCACATTTACCTGAACAAAGTCGTCTACTTTTTCTTCCTCGTCTACATTTTCCACTTCCTGCTGCTACCCACTGCTAATAAAAAGGTAAAACAGTATCTAAATACTCGCGCAGCGCTTTGTAATAGTTATGGTGAGTTGCAAGTATCTTTTGTAATCACAATTTTTCATCCGGGCTTCACCTCGGCGTCTTATTACTTATTTGCCTTGTGGGTGCTCGAAGGCCTGGGTTGGAGTCGGCCACCGTCAGCATATCAGGGCTTAGGGATTTTTTCCTGTTGGACTGCCTGCGTCTTGCCAGCCAAAGAGGAGGAATAAAATGCGAGATATAATGTGGCTGGGGGCTTCATTTTTGCCGCGACGCTTGTATATGCTGGTTTTATGGTGTATTCGCGTCATTGAGACGCCTTTTTTGTGTGTGTTGTTGGTTCTACCAGCCCTTTTTCGTCGGGCTGCTTTTATCGCTGAAAAGCTGCTATTCTTTTTCTTGTTGTTTCTCTAGTGGTTGCTTCGCTGTCGCATCTTGGTTATCTTTGGCCACCCTCTTCATGCCAGAGAAGGCGAAGGCAAAAGAGGAGGAGGAGGAGGCGGAATCAGATCTTAATGTCTGTTCGATTCGGGAAATTGAAACTTTGTTATAGCTACACACACGGTGCCTTTGCTGGCGCTCACGCGAACCAGGAAAAGGCTCCTGACGTTGATTTATATCCGGAAAGTTTTGCTTCCATGCAGCAGCTAGGACGCTTGCTGCTTCCCTTTTTGCCTTCTATCAGGGAAATCTTTCACTTGTGACTCTTTTTTGTGCCGGCGAATTTTCCTCGTTTACATATAGTATAGACGAGCTTCGCCTCTTTTTGGTTATGTATAGAAATCGCTTATATCCAAATCCCCTACGGTCTCTAGACTCTCCCCGAGCGTGTATGAAGTTTGTCAATGACTTTTTGAATGTGAAAGGTGTCGAGGTGCAGCATACGTAGGGCCATGGGCAAAAAGGGCACACTGTAAGTATCGACGTTTTGTTGGGATTAACTTTTTTCCA
The DNA here is from genome assembly GCA_027575185.1 of Mimaenictus wilsoni. Lineage (NCBI taxonomy): Eukaryota > Metazoa > Arthropoda > Insecta > Coleoptera > Staphylinidae > Mimaenictus > Mimaenictus wilsoni. The sequence continues at coordinate 2,972,951 of JAODAC010000006.1, read as the reverse complement.
GCTCTGGGACAACGACATATTCCACTATTCTGGGGTATGCCCTCCCGAAGTGGCAACTGCCGGAATATGTGTATCGTTTCAAGAGGAGGGGGTAGTGGATTGTGGGTAGAGGACCGGGGGTTCTTGTTTGCGTCCTGTTTTTCGTGCTACATATATTGCGATCGAATGTGGAAGGGACGGGAAATAAAGTCCGAAATTTGCAGAGCGGGCTTTGCGTCGTGCACAAACGGCGCACGGCGATGCGATAACCGCATTCTGGCCGGGGCACTCTGCTGAATTGCCGGGGACGATTGTATAGCTTCACTAAATGTAACTTTGGGACGTTCAGTTTTTCTCCAGCCGTGCCCAGTAACTTTATAAGGCATTGCAGGGAGACGCGTGGAGATTGTGTGTCATTACGTGGCCGGGACTCACTGTAACTATTCCTGACTTCATTCTGGAAGATATCTACGAGTTGGCAATCTTTACAGAAACCGCCTACGTTCGCTATTTACTAGTTTCTAACGTTTTAAAAGTGTCTTTGTAAGAATTACGTGATCTGGAGGTTTTATAGAGCTGTGCAAGGACATCTCTAAATAACTTCTTTTAGGTGATAGACTAGGTCTAACTAGACCTAGAGATGACTTTGGGTTATGAAAAGTATTCTACCCTGAATTCAACGCTGGCATACTTTATAAATATGTTGGACATGTGTAAAAGGTGTCCCAGACTTAGGAGAGCTGTGGGCACTCTTTGCAACTCTCTTGCCATTAGATTCCTATGACTTCCCATTGGAAATCTTTCAATTTTTTTATAGATCCACCTATTAGAACACGTAATAATAGTACCTTAAACGCTAGAATACTTTCTAGTGGTATGGAAACTTCTCGAGGAATAAAATAGACCTTTGAACACTATCCCTCAGCCTAAATCACATAATACATAATGGGCGCTTGGACATGCCGAGGATGACTTTAACCACCTCTATGAAGTCCCAACTAATTTATTTGGACCTTCTATGGGTTACGGTAGCTAACTCTACAGGGTATCCCAGTAATAACTTTGGAACAATAGAGGTCTACATTAAGTCCTAAGGCCTAAAGACACTTTTTCCTCAAGGGAATAACATTATGGAACACCCATTTTTAGAAGTCTAAGTGAATTTGTCAAGATATGCCCACATAATATCATTTCGCCTTTGGATGATTTCCATGTTTTCGTCTATTTGAATAATGCTGAGTGCGCGATGGTGAGCGCTGCAAGCAAGGGCAAAGTCGAGATTTATGAATGCGGGCGGAAACTTACATTTAAGTGCCATATCGGAACAAGCAAGTGCAGTGTTATCTTTATTGCCCAGTCTGCGCCGACCGGGCCTCTCGAAAATTACTCGATATTTCTCCGCGAAACGATTGTAATTGCCCGCTTTATTCAATTTCATCGTACATCATATTTCACCCGGCGATTTCCGCCATTCATGCCACTCGCGCAAAACTTGGGAAAAGTTGCGGTGGAAGTCGAGCACGACGAACCCTTGCCACGTAATATTAAAAGTTGATAGAGTGCCAAAAACCCCCGAACGCGAATATCCGTTTTTATAACCCCATAGTGAGGAGCCTCAACACATGTTGAGCGCCTTCAAGTGTATGTGCACCTCGATGACGGTTACCGTCGCAATGTTACATCATGTTATATCTCGACATTAAAGTTTTAATATCGGGTTGATGATGTCGGATTTTGGCATTCCCGAGGTTTCCTGCTAGCGCTTTCCGGAAGATGCCTGTGTATGTATGTGCGCCTGCCTCCCGCGGGCAAGCGATGCTGAGCTATGCGATTTGGCAATTTTGGAGCAAGTTGGTGATGGTTTTTGTGTATGTATGTAGTGTGGAGGAGGCTAGGGTGTATGTAACTGTGTCTCGCATCGCCTCACACGCCGATGCTACGATGTACATCTATCACGGAAGGCGGCTGTGATGGCGGGTTGCTGCCGTCAGTGTGCACCCGCCTCCGAATCACTTCTTGGCTTGTGTTTTGTTACGGCCCTGAGTTTCGGGGGCCGCTGCCGGCTGGAGGAAACGACGCGAGACATCATCGGAATACGAATGAGGCGGCACGGCTGGAAATTGCGGCCGCCGCGGCTTTGCTTTTAAAGCATTTTTGTGGTGTTGGGAGGAGGCGGGGAGGTGGGTAGAAGGCGAAGGAGGTTGGTTGTACCTCAGGGTAGTGGAATATTGCGTTTATTTCGATGTCTCCTGACATGTGGTGTCTGCCTGGGGAGCATGTCATGCGGACGTTTCCTAATCGTGTGAAGTTGAGTTTTTATAGAGATTTTTTTCTTTTGTATCTCAACATCTAGTAAATCAGAGGTGGTTGGGGAAGATTTTTGCTCATGAAAAAGAGTGTCCTAGAATGAATTAAGATTTTGGAAGTCTAGCCCATAAGATTCCCATGTCTTCCCATTGGAAATGTAGCAAATTTTCCATTGACTCAACTATTTTGTGATGTAATTAGCGTGCATTACGTGCAGATTACTTTCTAGATGTCTAGAAACGTCTCTGTAAAAGAAATAGACCTTGGAACACTATAGCATGTCCTATAATATTAAATATTATCGTTTGACATCATGGGGATCGCTTTAAACTCCTCAATCAAGTCCCCCAAGACAACTGATAACAGTTATAGACGTAGTCGTTGGAATATTCCGTTTGTTTCGATGCCTCATGTCTCAAGTGGTTTATTCCAAGGTAGGATGACGTAGAGATGTGACATAATCGTGTGAAGTTAAGTTTTTATAGAACTGTTTTCTTCTGTATACCAAAATATAAGAAATTATAAGCGGAACAAGAGGTCGGGAAACATAGTTGCCCTCGAAAACGGGTGCCCCAAGATGAATTAAGACCTTGGACTCTATTCCTAACTATGTGTGTCTTTAGCTCATTAGATTCCCATGACTTTCCATTAGAATATACAATTTTTACCGTTCCAACTACTATATGATTCATTAAAGGCATCTTAAATGGTAGAATACCTGACCCATTACATGTTTTATTACTGGACATCCTGGGGATGACTTTAAACCAGTCTGAGGTCCCTCAAGACTACTAATTTATCAGGGCTTCTAAGCGACATTTTATTGTTAGCTAAATATAGATAGTCTCCCAGAAAGAGTCTCCAGTTTTTCAAACTTCCTCGGAGATCTACAGGAGAAATCATGACCTATAAGCCAATAATCTATTAATAACAGGAGATTTGGGGTATAATATTTTCTTCTGAAATCTCTGTTAGGTCTACCATAAGTATGAATCTGTAATTATATGACCTATATCCTTTTCTACTTGTACTAGTTTTCTTACTTGTTCTCCTATAAAACAAAATACCAAAATCAAAGTTGAAACAACTTTTCTTCCTCTCTGTTCTTTCCTGACATTTCCTCTATCTGTTCTCCGAACGCCACAAGGTTTTACCCTGACACCAGATACAAAATTGTTACATGAATATATAACTTTTTGCTGAAACGTTTTCGGGAGCCGGATTAGGGCTAAAGAAGAAGGGCAAGAAGGTAAACGAAAAGGGCGGGTTGCCTAAATACAGCCAGCCCTGGGTTAGTTAAATAGGTATTTGGTAATGAAAATGGGCGGGTGTGGGATTGGTGTTTGAAATTTTCAGGGTGGGACGTGATGGCACGGAAGGCATGGTGTTTGTCGCCCGTCCCGCCCGTCCACTTTTTCGGCCTGGTCGTCTATTTTGCATAAAGTGCTGATAATCGCATTATCGTAAAAAGTGATTTATCCTTGTTAATTGCGGCCGGATAGGTGCCGTACGTGCGCTTGTTTTCCCCCATTCGCACACCTCTCTCTCTCTCAAGCCTTTACCATCTCCCATATAGCATAAGGATTTGCTTGTAATGCCTCTCGAACCCTTTTCATTCCCTGTCTACCTGAAAATGTTATCCTTCTTATCCTAGTAAAAAATATAACTCTTCCTATCTCTAGATATTTCATTTTTTCTGAAAAACTAATGTGTATTTCTTGTTTCAGGTGAGTTCTTCTTTCATTTCACCGATTTTCCTTTTGGAAAAGCTCCTTCGCGGCGGCAACTAAGATAAGGTAAAGCCGCGAATTTATGACGTCGCAATTTCGGCCAATTTCCCACAATGGCCGCCACGCTCCGCACATTTAAGGCTAATTTGTTTCGCGCGCGTAAGAGTTTTATGAAAACTCCTTAAATGGCTTTGGCCTCTCCCCTCCGTGGAACGCGGCGCAAATTTTGTAAATCCGAATCGCAAAGTTGCAGTTTCGCCAAGCGCGACCACACTGAATGAATTTTATGTTCAATTGCACATTTCGCACGTTTTTGGATTTAAACTTTTGCTAAGGCCTTAGCGTTAGCCTTTGGTCGTTGGCAGAAAGAGGCAATGGGAGAGAGAGAGTCGTTGTTTAATCTCCACTTTAATTTTCAACACCCTTAAATGGTCTATACTTTGACACCCTATTCTTCTCCTCCTGCCACCCACAGGATGTGGGGCTTTGTGAATTAATACGGTCGTAAAAATGTGTGCAAACTCATTTAGTTAGGCGCTGTTAGTCGTTAGTTGCGTCAGTTGAACGATGAGATGCGAAAGAACGAAGGGATGTGGGAGTGAAGCTCCTACTTACCAAAACTTGCTTGTTACGCGCAATATATTACGATTAATTACAGAACAGAACATTGCGAAACGGCAAAGTTTGTTGTTTGTTTGCCTCTTGGCGTCTTCAACGTCGTACTAAATGCAAATAGTGCTGCGTATTACAGTTTTTATGGGGGGTTGTTGAGTATGTGGAGGTTTTATGGGGAATATGTTACCCCAGAGAGGATGAAATATGTGTTTTTTGTAGATTTCATGAATTTAATGTGGGATATGTGGAGTGTGACTGGGATGTGTGGATATGTGGTGATATGGGATAGTGTGGAGAGTATATGGGAAGTTTGAATTGTGTGTGGGCCGTGTGGAATATGTGTGGGATATATGGGGTACTTACAAGATAGTGTGGAGAGTATGTGGGACGTGTGAAGTATATGTGGAATATCTGGAATGTTCGTGGGATGTGTAAGATACTATCCCATAGTATAGACTATATTGGGGACGTGTAGAGTGTTTGTGAGATGTATGGAGTACACATGGGATATTATGGAACGTATGTAAGATGTGCAGGTAGAATAGAATAGTATGGAGTCTTTGTACTATGTGTGAAGTGAATAAAGGTAGTGTGGAGTGTATGTGGGATATGTGGAATTCATCTAGGATAGTGTGAGTCAGTGTGAGGTTCATATGGATTAGGGTAGGGCAATCTGTGGCCCATGTAGGTTAGTGTGGGTTCGTGTGTGTCAGTGTATGATATGTATCGGTTAATGTGGGACATTAGAAATGAATATATCAAGTGTGGATAGTGCAGGTAATAATACAAGTACATGAATTTGTGGACTTATTCAAATCCCGTGACACTAAACCTGACTTTATTAGTTTTCAAGGCGTCTAACAGAACTTTCAGACATGGACAAAAAAAGGTTTAACACTATCTGATCAGTAGTACAAACATTTACAATTAAAACTATTCAGTTATAACATAAAACTTTAGAGTTTAACAATTTCTACCTCCAAACTCTCGAAATAAAGTTTAAAATTCATGAATATGAAACGTCTTCTTCCTACAAAGATAAACTCTCAAGAATATCTTTGGAAACGACACATCCGAATAGTAGAAAATTGAAATTTAAGACCTCATAAAATCGGAATTACAATAAAGTGCACATGCTACTTGATAACAAATTCACTTTACACGGGCAATTAGACATCGGCACACGAGTTTCCTCTTCCTCCTCCTTTGCACCGGTACCTTCGAAGCTCTCACGTATTCGCCGCCAACATCCCGGGGAAAATCAACTTTGAAAGTTGTACTTTATGCGACTGTTAATACTAACGAACCTACAGTGCTACGCGGGCACTCGAGGAAAATCGGATTCAGTTTGTCAGGCTTTGCGCAATGTATATGAATTTCTCTTTCTGCACACGTGTGCCACCCCGTTCCCCATTTTCCCCGGGAAATGTCAGGTATTACATTTAATGATAATAATGAACGTTATTTTATCGACTTGGGAGAAGAGAGATATGAAACATTTTGGGTTTTGTGCCTTTTTCCCCTGGTTGCTGGCTGGCTTCACGGGGAGATCGATGCGGTCGACCGCGTATAAATCCGAATTGATTGAGATAATCCAATGTTGATGTTAAGTGATTAATTAAACGCGCGCGCGCTGGCACAATGAAATCCAACCCCCGGGCTCACTTGTTCCACCCTTTTGGCGCTCTGAATGCGGTTAAGTGTTGTAGGCGTAGGTGTAGGATAGACACGTTGAACACATGAGGTTTGAGAGGTAGTGGAGCGTGTAGAGGAATGTAGAGAGAAGCATGGTGGTGCGAGTATGGAGGTGTTTTGTCGTGCAGATAAGTCGGGAAATTAATGTGGGACAATTGAATTACCCACATTTGGAAATGAGTGACGGTGGAGGAAATTAATTTTCGAAAATTTGCAATTTCCAAATTTACTACTGCTTTGCCACTATACATATAACCATATTTGTGCCTACATGAGTGTGTGGGATATGTGGAACTCCTGTGAGGTAGTGTGGACCGTGGGGGACAGTCTGTAGCCCAGAGTATGGACATAGGACATAGTATGTGATACTGTGGGACAGTATATGTGGCTTGCATGAGATAGTGTGGGACACTATACGCAACTTTGGTATGAACATGAATGTGTTAAATGTGTGTATATTCAAGTGTAGAGTATATCTGTACATGTATTCGAACGTGTAGAAATAGTAACTTGCTATTCATGCGGGTTGTAATAGATGGCGTTCGCCCAGGCGCATAATAATGTTTGGACGTGTTGCAGATAATGTCTGTATGCCGGGGCGTTGGTGGTCATTCCAACTGTCATCGTCTCTGGCTCAGGGGTTTGGTGGGGCAGTTGAAACGATGAATGCGAATTTCGGTCATTTCGGCGCGCACATTCCCGCAGTCGTCGCCGTCTCCACTATCGACTATCTGTCCGCACATCTCGTAATAGTCTAATAACGCAATAATGCGATTTGTCTGAGCTTCCACTCGCATATCCACGACACTGCATACAGGGTGCATTTTTAATACACCCTAGTGGATTCCCCGTTTCGCCAGTCCGGCGAATCGATATAGGTCGAAGTTTTCGGAGGGCATTTAATATGTCTGATGAAATTATCCAACCGATATAACTTGCTGCACCATTGCAGTACATAACTAAATATCTTTGCGAGTTGCAATTAGGGCTATTTGATTGCCAAAGCCTGCTGGCTACGTAATGGACAATCGTTTATTTGTTTAATTATTGCTGCAGCCTGCGGTGTTATGGCTTTATCTTTAGTGTGGAATGGTATGGAGTAATTTGGCGTAGTATAGAATATCGTAGAATAGTATGGAATAATGTGGAGTAGTATGGAGTAATGTGGAATAGGGCAGAATTACTCGGAATAGTGTAGAATCGCGCGAATCTTAAAATTTGTACTATTGTTTGACAGAAGGAGTCGAATTGAACAATTCTACAAATTTACCTTGGAATAGATTGTTTCGGTTTGGAGTTATTCGACTATTAAGGGTTTTATCGTCGATTGGGGCATCGTTGGAGAACGGTAGAGGAATAGAAGGAGGCTAGAGGAGTCAGTGGTATGTTAAATTTGCCGAACGTGATCTTAACGCCCTCATTTCACCACCCTTCAGAGCTATATTAATTGCTTGGGGAAGTTAGTTTTACGACATTGATTCAAGTTCTGAATGTTTAGCTATGAATCTGCGAAGACAGGTCGTTTCCCGTCTTCTTTGGGCTTGTGTAATATGTAGAGTTCATGTGGGACAGTGTGGAGTTCATGTGGAGAATGTTTGGGATGTGTCGTGGATGTCTATGTGGCATGACAAAAGTTCATGTCGGACAGTGAGGAATATATGTGGCATGTGAAGAGTTCATGTAAAAAGTGTGGAGTGTGTGTGTATGGGTTGTGTCGAGTTCATGGGAGACGGTGTGGAGCGTATGTGACATGTTAAAAGTTCATGTGGGACAGTGTGGAGTATATGTGGCATGTGAAATAGTGTGGGACATTGTATGGTCTGTGGAAATTAGTGTGGGACTGTCAGTGTTAGTGTGAGACAATCTGGATTAGTGTATGAAGTGTGAAATACTTTGAGATCTTAATGAAATGTATTTTCCTCCTAAAAGAAATCATTATTTTGAATACTGGGTAATTTCTAACAAATAGTGAAACTTCGATCATTTACAATATCTACAAGTGAAGTTACAGTCTTGTAATAGTTCCCAGTTATGGTAAAGTGGTTGATGACGAAGCTGATGGCTATCTGACATTACATTGATGACTCTCGGGGTTCGGAAGTTTCGGAGGCGGGAGAGACTTGACCAGACAGTTTGCAGCCATCACCACTCCCAATCGATCCGAGGTCTGTATTTCGGCATGTCGTATTTCGCACGCACCATATCAATTCGAAGCGGAATTGTATTGCCTGGTCATTCTCGCAAGGGTCAGCCAATGTGGAAGGTGCAGTTGGCGATGATCGAAAAACCTTGCTATTCCCTCATATTCGCCTGTTATATCGCCACATTGACGCGGGACTTGGTTTCCCTTCTGTTTAATCGTCGCTCGGACGCGCCAATTCCCACAATGGGGAAAAGAAAATCGCGAGGAAAGCCCACAAATTTCACCAACCCCCAGCGCCAGCACCACTAACCACTTCTACCACCATCCGCGTGTTTTCGATTCTTTGAGTTCTTGCATTCAGGCTGCTGTATGAATTATTAATATTTCGTTTGTGGAACGATCCGCCCTCGAAAACCGCCACCTCCCTCATAGAAACCAAGCACACTATAGATATATAAAAATGTACGCTTGCCTCGAACCTTTATGGCACTAATACGTGTGTGCAGACGGGAGCGATGAGGGAGAAGCGAAAGAAAAAACGATTTTAGTATGCTTCAGCACGTTGCGCGTTCCGAGTCGCGCTATCTGTATCTCTTTCCCTGTTGACTTTCCTGCGTCCTGGAGCTTCTAAATTTGGCACCACGACGTTTCTTTCTCGCCTATAGCTTCCAGGGCAACTCACTTACTCTCTCGAAGAGTCGAAAGAAGCGTGAGATGAAATCGAGATTCTAGCTGGCGCTAGGAGGCGCTGTGCGAAGCGCAAAGTGAAGCAATAATCAGCCTCCTCGATATGATTATGATAATGGCTCGAAATCGTTGGTCGTTACTTGGCTACCACCGTCAGTTCCAGTTTCGAGAGATAAGATAATCACCGTTCCTGCATGACTGCTCTCTCTATGACTCTACGACTTTGGAGGGACATAGATAGAGAGAGAGACTCGTGTCTCTCCGAAATGTGGCGTCGGTGCGTGTATTATTTCGGTTCGAAAATGTTTTCCTGTTGTTGCGCTGCAACAAGCTTCGTGACTTTGGCAGGGAAACTCGGGGAATTCGTACTAGCTGCTGATGCTTAATGTTTATTGCTGCTTCCCAAATGTTTGCCGGAACGTGCGACAAGCCAAACTGGTATTTTAGGGACCCGTTTGATTACATGCAAATGCTGATTAGAGGATTACATCCCTTGCAGGTGATGGTTATTCGATTTCTGGCAAATACATCGAGCCTGTTTGCTTTTCCCCTCTACCTTCTGAAGGAACTCAAGTTTAACTCGCTTTAGTAGGAATGTATTAAAACCTTGAGAAGGAACAACACTAGAAAAGGAACTACAACTCTAGAGAAGGAGCTACAGAAGGAACTAAAACATACAAGAAAGGAACCAAAACTCTCCTTTACTATTATCCTAGGACATTTTCTCACAAACAACATGTAGTATTAAAAAAGGGGTTCCGTCTCTTGTGTCGTCTTCTCTTCTCACCTTTTCCCTGTGATCCTCCTGGGAAATTCGGCGAGCCAAGTCTGACAAGAAGAAAAAATCGAATTAAAACGCTTTCTTTTGCACCTTGGGCGCCGCCGCAGCGTCCGCAATGCACTTGAAAGGTGGCTGAAAGTGTTGGGGCGCAGCGGTATATGTTGGAATTACGGGTGGCAGGAAATTCGCCTTTTATTCCACGCCGTAATGCTGCTGTCCCATGAAATTGCATTAAATAAAAGCGCGCGTATTCCATTTAAATGCGGACGCGTTGTTGTTACTGCCTACGGAAGTGGATGCGGATGCGTTGGCGGCGAACGGGTGCTATAGTTGAGCGAGGTGATGGTGGCGGCAGAGGGGGAGGGGGCGCTGGGCCGGTCGCTCGAGGGGCATGGTGCAAAAAGGACCTACAGTGCCGCCGTTGCGCAGGAGCCAGGCGAGACATGAATACGAATACGCCAACTAATTGTCGAATACTTGGCACTTTTTTATCGCTCTGCGGACGCATTGTGAACACGGGGGTGGCGGCAGTGGCGGGGGGTGGCAGTGGTAGTGCTTGCTTTTTCAACATTTCAACGCGTTGCGCGCTGCTCGTTGCATTTCAATGAGCCAACCAGTCAAACACGTACAATTTTCAGTTTCGTTTTTGTCCCGTTGTGTTATTTATATTTTTTCGCCTCCGCAACGCAATGCGATAATAAATGGATTATTAAATGAGTGCAATGTTTTTTTATCGTGCAAGTTGTATGGTTTTATTGCGTTTTATATTTAGTATTATATTGTTGGTGATGTTATTGATATTTGTCAACCTGAAAAACTGGAATCGTTTATTTTTCTGTTGATTACTCGCGAACTAATCGTTCCATTATTTGTAAATATTGTTAAAAATATACTTTAGTATTTTTACTTTGATATATGACAAGTGGTTGGTACGATTTTTTTTATTTTTCCTGGTTAATTTAAGGTTAAAGTTTTAGAATGAGCTTTTTTTTGAAAAATGTTGATCACAATTTATTGACTCTTAAGACGTTAATTACTCGTAAACTATTCAATTGATTTTAATGAAAATTGGTTTGGGTGTTCTTTATTATATGTACTATGGTGTAGATAATGGGATTTTCAAAAGTTTTCTTTTTTAGCCTTAATTTTAATGTTAAAAGTCGAGCGTGTTTCTCGGACGAAGAGACTACCAAATGAATTAATCAAAAGTAAATTCGATAAAGAAAACCCGATAACTCATGAACTACTCTTGGAACTATCTTCATGTAATTTGGTATAGGTATTCTCTGTTATATCTACATCATTGTGGACTATCAAGTTTTTGTTAATTTACCTTTATTCATCGTTAATTTGATGTTCAAAGTTGTAGTTGACACTTACAATACTACCAGAAAAGTTGATCAAAACTCAATTCTTGAAAGAGAACCCAATTACTCATGAACTATTTATTCAAACTTCATAAAATTTGGTACATTTATTCTTTATTAGATGTACTTTATAGCAGTTTATTCCGTTTTTTACATATCTCATTTTTCGGTTTTATTTTGATGGCCACAGTTAAGGGTTTATTTCGTTCTAAAAAGCTATCTGAAAAATTGATCAAAACTAAATTGTTTAATGACGTCTGAACAACTCATCAACTTTTTGATCAATCTTTATAAAATTTGGTATATTTACTCGTAATTACATTACTTTATGGTAGATGATTCGGTTGTTACTAATTTTCATTTTTTCGCTGTTATTTTGACGTCCAAAGTTGAGGGTTTATTTGGTACTAAAAATGTACCTGCAAGGTTGATCAAAACTAAATGGTTGAAAGTAACTCATTACTCATGAACTATTCAATCAATCTTCATGAAATTCGTTATATTTACTCGTTATTATGTTCTTCATTGTAGATTAATTGGTTTTTACTAATTTAAGTATTTTCGCCATTAATTTGATGTTTAAAGTTGAGTTTTATTTCGGCTTCAAAATGAATTCCTCAGTACCAAATTTATTTAAAAAAACTTAATCACTCATAAACTATTCACCCAATCTTCATGAATTTCCCTTCATGAATTTTGGTGTAGACATTCTCTATTATATCTGCTTTATACTATAGTAATCCCATTTTAGACTTTTGATTTTTTTGATTCCCATTTTGAGGTTACAGGAACTTCACAACTTTTTAGAGGATATTTTCTCTTTGGACTTTATTTGATTAGATTTTATTTTTATTATTATATAGTCACTCCGACACGAAAAAAGCATAACTTAGGAAAATAAAAGTATGTTTTAAAAAGGCAAAAAATGTCAATTTCCGTCGATATTTTCGTTTTATTGCGTTGGCGACGCGTTTTGGGCCCTTTTGTGGGGACAGCTCTGGCGATTGCCCGTATCGGCATATCAAACGCGTATAATTTCCCCATAAATTTCCCCTCTGGAAATGCGAAAACCACCACCTCTCGCCCATCCCCGAAACACCCACCTCTCTCCTCATCACCATCGTGTGCATAACGTCCATGTTTAAACATTTCACGCTCGTAGTTGGCGAAATATTTCGCTATCGTCCTCGCCAGTGTTGGCAGGACATGATCGTTACGTTTTCGAAATTTCATAAATTTTCATTACGCTTAACCTGAAAATCAAATGCTCATTAATCGCACGCCAACACTCTCTCGCGGCATGCTGAGCATACGCGTGCGAATGACACGTTTCATTTTGGATAATTTCCCAAACGCTTTTCCTCTATTTTTCGTCGGTTTCGCTCAGTTTTCTGCTGTTTTTTTTTTTCGAATGAATCATAGCACATTGAAAATTCTAAGTAAAAGGGATGAAGGAAATTTGGTCTGCATTACTTTATGACACATAACTTCAAATTTCGCTCGGTGGCGCTGGCATTATTTGCATATACATGGCTTGCGTGCCGATCTCTTTTGCTGTGGGCGTAAAGTTGTTACGCGTACGTGACCTGCTTCTTTATATTTTTAACTTCTTCGTCTTTTATGCGCCATTTTGTCGCGGTAATTTCGCCCGTACTGGTGGCCCGTTTTCATGGGACGCAATTTCTACCTGTGGTTATTACCGTTTTTTTAGTGGTTGCGTCGTATTCTTTTCCGGTTTTGTTAGACGTTTAGACATTTTAATGCTTTTTTTGTTTCTATTATATGAGACCTCCCTCACGTGATACATTGGATTGAATTTAAGCAAGGGTTAAAAATGTAGAGGATGAAGGGTGGAAATCCTTTAAGTGAATTATAATTGAGGGGACTATTGTAATTCACTGATAATGGTCTATACAACTTCGTAAGTTTGACTTTTTTAGGAGTTAATTACTCCTAAACTCTTCATTCAATTTCTACCACAAAAATCTATGGACAATTTTTAATACAATATCTTTATTATGGCATATTATAAAATATTTTGTTCAAACTTTGACATTTTCATAGTTAATTTAGTTTTATTCAATATTGTAAACGTAAAAAACAGTTGGTCGTACCTATTATGAAAATATGAATTACTTATAAACTATTCATTAAATTTTCATGAAATGTGAGTGAATAAAGTAGCTATAATGGAGAATATATACTTCTCCATTATAAATAATTTATTATACATTATAGGCATTTTATTAATATTTATTTTCCCACCCTTAATTTAAAGTTAAAAGTTTGTTTTAGGTCCGTAAACGTTACTAAATATTTTATTAAAATTAATTAAAGAAAACTCATTAAACAGTGAATTCAATCTTTATGAAATATGGTACAAATATTCTCAATTATACCTACTTCATTCTAGTTTACTTGGTTTTTATAAATATTGTGTTTTTCGCCGTTAAATAGACGTTAAAAGATGAACATGTTTATTTCCAAGTCCTTATTTCCAAATGAGTTGTTTCAAACTAAATTCATTAAAGAAAGCTGATTTACTCATAAACTATTAATGAATTGTTTATGAAATTTAGTATAGAGATTCTCTATTGTTCCATTTACTTTATTATGCATTATTCGCATTTTACCAATGTTTTTACCGCTCTTAATTAATGTTATAAGCTGAGTTTTTCGTTCTTGAACCAACCAAATGACTAGCTTAAAACGAAATTCACTAAAGAAAGCTGATTAATTCATAAACTATGCTTTAAATCTTCATCAAATTTGGTATAGATATTCTCTGACATAGATTCTTTGCTGTAGATTATTAGGTTTTTATAGTTTTTCCTTTTTACGCCGTCGATTTGAGGTTAAAACAGCGTTTCGTTTTTAAACTATTTTTGACTTTTTTTTAATCAGTCTTGAAATAGTCTTTAAATACGTAATTACTCAGTGACTATTCATACAATTTTCATAAATTTAGGAAAATATATTCTTTAATATACAAAATTTACTATATGATATAGAAAATCTACCCATTTCCCTTTTTTTCGCCAGTAAGTTAAGGTTAAGGAAAATCGCGTGTTTCCTTATTTGCTTATCCCCTGATTAAGAGCGCACGCAAACAGCTGATGATACGTAAAACTCATTAATTTTGATCATTTTACATATCAGAATCTAATTTATTATGTGTGATGATCGAGTTACGTAGTCTGAGATTCAGAGTCGTTTTCGGTAGTTTCTGAACTTTATAATTAGATTTTGATGCGTCAAGGGACATCCCTGAATCGTCTATGAATAGTTGTATTATTCTAGAAGTAACTTGTATCGCCTGCAAAAGATTCAGGGTGCAGAAAACTACAGTAAAGTTCAGACTGAATCCGTTGAATTCCCCGAATTTCACTTACGTTTATGCAAGTTGATAATTAAAAAGGTGATTACTCAGAAACCATTCAAACAATTCGCATCAAATTTGGTATAAATGTTCTCTCATATATGGACTTTACTAGGTCATAAACATATTCTACCTATATTCGTTTTTTCGCCTGTAATTTAAGGTTAATGACTTGTGCGTTTGTTGCCCTTTATTAACGACACGCGTTACATAAAACCTCATTAATTCTGATACTTTTATAGATGTTCTAATTTCCTAAAGAAATTAACTATCTTTATATAATAATAAAATAATACCACATAATAATAATTAGCTATTTTTGTGATATCTTTAAAAAACGATTAAAATTGAACGGTGCAATTATGGTATCTTTATAAAACTTTTCTTCTTTTTTTTTAAATCAACTAATATACAAAACTTTCAACAATGTAGACTTTCAATGTAGAGGATACATTTCCACAAATATTTATTTCAATTTTCTGTCCTACCCCTATCAGTAAATTTTGACATAGTAGATGCGATGCGAATCGAATGCAAATGTTGACAAAAACACTCCAAAATCATCTCTCCAAAAATGACATTGATGCACTCTACTATCAATAAACGTACCAGTGTATCGTTAGCAGAGATGCCAATTAATTTCGGCAAATGTTCACCCCATTGTCCTGGCTGGCAAATTTGCCAGCGACCACTGCGAAAATCTGTCGTTTGCCGCATTTTCCGCCGGACGACGAAACACAACGGACGACGAAAGTAAATTTGCAAATTTGTTATGTTCAATTAGATTGCTGCAAGTTTTAATGGGATTACCCTTCGAAGCAATTCGACGCACGCGTGTTTGTTGATTTAATTCAACCACGAATAACACTTACAAATACACACTACTAGTCTAATACACATAAAATATACACATACACACACACATTGAAACGTACAATAGGTATAGGTATATTACAAGAAAGGCGTTGAGTAAACCAGAATACCAGGAAGTAGGTTGTGATAAAGGGGATGGAAGGGCGAGCAAAGGTGTTGGGTTTTCATTTCGCAGACAAAGCGGCGAACAAGTGCACGTAATGTTGAGCGCATGTCGAATGAGATGCTACTGATTGCCCTCTCTCTCTACAGTCGCAATTCAGCCTGCCGCCTCCGAAAACCCTTTGCGTTTGCCCTTTCAAGCTCTCTGCACCCTTCACACACACACACACACACATACACATTTATACAGATACTCATTTATACACATACACATTTATACACATTTATACACATACATACACATACCTTTACCAAGATGTAATTGTAGCTCTATGGAAACGGAAACATGTCGGTAAGTTGAAGTTTGCGAGGAATTGCATACGACCCAGATGGTCGTCGCCGAGGCGTGGAACAAGCGAGTGAATTAAGTATCGGCGCTCCCGCTGGCCCCGCCACCGTTTTAAGATGAAATATTCATACGACGGTTACGTACGTGCAAAGACACATACGTGTGGCCCACCGTATGCAAATAGATCCGAGTAGCACTGGATATATATTCGTGCCGCATACCGGAAATATTCGCTCGTCGCCAGCGCCGCGCCGCGTCATGTGCGTGAGCAACGCGAGTGCTCAAAACGGCAATTAAACTACAACTTGCAATTATTAATAATCGCTAATGTGGTTGAGCGCTCCTGTATCCACGTGCAAGATGCGTTTAATTGATCGTAAAATTGCTCCCGCTTTACATACCCGATAATTTCATTACGGCTTTATTTGATTTTGTTTGCTGGATATTTGTTTACAAACATGGTTGGGTTTGAATTAATTTAAATTTGGTTAACCTCGTCTGTTCAAGGGTCTTGGAGGGTTTACTCGTGGAAATCTACTGATGTTTTCATTTGAAGTTCTTTAAATACTGAAATTCTCTATGTTTAATGTTCCAAATTGTATACTTTTTATGATTATTTTTAGGACCCTATCTGAAGGCCTATGAAGTATTGGAATTATTTTTAATTTAATATCATAAGATGTAGACTTATTTTGAGGATTATTTTTAGAACTGTACTCTGAGGGCCTTTAAATATTGAAATATCATTTTTATTTCACAGATTGTAGACTACTTTTTGGGATAATATTTAATGTTCCAAGTTGTTAGCTTCTTTTTAGGATTGTTTTTAGAGCAATAGACAGAAGGCCTTTAAATACAGAAATTCCTTTTGTTTACATTTTATGCCACCATACATATATTTACTTTTAGAGAATTTGTATATTCACACTCCGAAAAATGATTTACAAGCCTGAGTATCATCAATGTGAGTTCTTGGCTTTCCTAAATCCTTTCCTAAAAAGGGAGGATCGACCTTTACAACTTTGTGAAATTGTGAAATATACTGTTTTAGTCGTCAGTAGACCTTTAAATATACAAATTGGTTGTGTGTAATGTTCCAATTGTAGATTTCGTCTTAGGATTATTTTTAGCAATGTAGTCTGAAGGCCTTTAAATATTGAAATTCTATTTGTCGTGTAATCTGAGACCTTTGAATATTGAAATTTCTGCCTCATTTCATGTCACTGCCTTTTGACAAATTCTTTTATCCATGTTTAATTTAGCGACACCCCAAAAATGTTTTACAAGCCTGAATATCATCAACTTCAGCTTCTCCAAACCCTTCCCCAGGAAGACTTTTACCGCCTCAGCTTTACGATCATCAAGATCGGTATTTTATTGCCTCGCTCGGCTGTAAATTCACCACGGCGAATGTGGTTATCAAGTTATCATTTCAATTGTCCCTTTTTCCCTTGTTGAGCAACAAATTACGGCAATTAGTCAGACGCTTCGCCATCTTCCAACTCTAATTTTTAAAACAGGTATCTTTGTCTATCAACAGATTTCGTTGGTTTTTAAAGAGGTACATGAATATGTGCCTATCGCCGCCACTTTGTATCAGCTCTAGAGCTGTGCCGACCACCCCCAGAACCGCTGGCGGCAATAAAACGGTCGTAAAACTTGCAGCGTACAATATTGCCCATCAACTCGGCGTATTTCTGTGTATTTGACAGGAGTGTGTGGGTGTGTGTATACATGTATGTGTGCGTAGGTGGGGGTCATGTTTCTGGGTGCATTCTTATCACTAAAAGCGTTCCCGCGTCTCATGGCTCTCGTTTACTCTCGTTAACTCACCAACCGCCAACGAACGTCACTGCCGCCTCTCAATAATTCATTAAAGTCTGCCTAATTGAATCTTTATTATTCATGATTTTGTTTGCTCGTGCTTAATCGTTGCTCATCGGCCATTATTCTTACTCAGAGCTTCAGATATATATTTTTTCTAGTTTTCGTTCCTTTTCATTTTCTTTGTTTTCAGATGTTCTAGTTTTTTTTTTGTTATCTTCTTCCAAAACCATTTTGCTCCTTATTTTTTTTCTGATTTTAACAACATTTTTTAATACTAAGACCTCAGTAAGAAATTCCTCTTTTCCCGAAGAAGGAAAAAACCAACCTCGAAATGAATAAGTGCTGGCGAATGCAATATACGCGTTTTCAATTTTCCGGTAATGTCAAAACTCTTGAAAACTCGGCGTAAGTTTAATTAAAAGTGGCAGCAGAGGGCAGGCAAGCAGGGCCCCGTCGTCGCTCTCCCGACGCGGCGTTCCTGCTGCTTGGCGCCTCGGACCTGATCCTGGGAAAGTTGTGTAGCAGTTGCCCGGATGGTTGGAGGAAAATGAGAGGGATGCATGATGGTTACTTGCTTAAAACCAACGCTGGGGAAAACTGCGCCGCGCCGTGCGGTAAACTCATATTTTTCGCAAGTTTTTACTTGTTTGAGTTGTTTTGTGTTTCTTTCCTTTTTTTTTCACTCTTCTGCATGTTTGTGCAAGAGTTTTGCTTGTACCACGTGGATGACGATAAGCGGTGACTAAGTTTTCACAAGAGCACCAGGCGTGATGGTAATATATCCAGCGTCTTTTGTAAAAATGCGAGTGGAAAACGTAACAAAGTTAAGGAAATTCTTTCTTACGGTTTTCTTTTTTAACGGTTATAATATCTATTATATATGAAACGTGAAAGGTTTTATTAGATTCATAAATTTATTATTATATTTTTTTCTTTTGAAGTTTTTCGACTTTTTCAAATCAACGAACGAAAGAATCATCAAAGAATATTCTTAAATTACATTAACAAGACCTTTAAATACTGAAATTCTCCTGCCTTAATGCCCAAACTCGTAGACTTTTTGTCCTACTGAATTTTAGTCGTTTGAATGCCCTTAAATACAGATTTTTTGATTATTATCACAAGTTATAGACTTCTTTCAAATCAAAAAGCAAAAGAAAAATCAAAATTAAAAGTAAATTCTATTAAACACTTTTCCTTTTTCCTCGATTGTATAAAATAAACTTCCTGCAAATGTGCTTTATATACCACGCTTCGGCAACAAATTTCGATTGGGGGTAGTGGTGGAGGCGGAAGAGGTGGTAGAGCCGTAGCCTTATCAGGTGAGGATACTCCCAGGAGGCAGCGCTCGGAATGCTAAAACTATCTCTGGCCGATCGGGGGCCTCCCGGTTCCTTCTCCGGTTTCCAGTAACTCGGAGGCGGCATGGGGGCCGACAGGTATGCGTATTATATTGCGAAGCAGTGGAGCGAAGCGCCAGCAGTGAAACGTACGACTTTCACGCTGTTCCTCCTGCTGCTACCACTGCGGGGGAACGAAGAGCTACGAGCGAACGTCAACCGGCCCCCGAACCTCCGCCGCCTCGGTGTAAGATATACGGTTATTGCAATTGCAAATATATTCGCGGCCCCTTTTCGTCGAAACGAGTTTTGAATAAATTGACATTTGGATGAATGTTTCAGCGAGCCTCTATGCTGGCTGCTTCGCAGGCGGCATGGCGGCGGCGGCGGCCACTCGCGTACATTCTCTTTTCTTGATAATTTACGATCAACAGGAAAAATGGAAAATTAGACATTTTCTCTTTCGATAATATTTCTTTGAACATTTCGTTTCTTAAACTTTTTTCAAGAATAAATGAAATCCTATTATATTTATGATAATGTCAGGATTCTGTAATATTTCAGGAAAAAGCAGGAGTTACAATTTTCTTAATATTTGTACAAATTGATTGGAAGTTGCAGGAAAGTTGCATTAGTAACTTCATCTAGATTCCGAAAAATGGAACGTATTTCTTTATTTCGGGGTGAATAGTTCAAATGTTGAATATTTAGAATGTTACGACTTCTTTACTGAATTTTTTCGAAACTGATTAAGTTAATTTTCATTTAATTTCCAAAGAAACATATTTAGCGCCATGTGTGTAATGTAAAATGCACTTATATGTAAATTTCTAAAAGTGCTCATTTTTGAAAAAGAAACAAGCTTGTTTTTAAGCAAAAAATTACTTCCTTTAATACCCATAGAAATGGACGTATACTGGAAAGGAACTTTTGTAGTGCCATCTATGTATACATATACTGAATAGTTTATATATTTTTTTGTTTTGAGTAGCATTAAAACTTCAATTTAATACAAAAACAAGATTTTTTTGAAGATATTTCAACCAGAAAATAACATTATCACTCTAATTTCTTTAATAACTCTCTTTGAATTAGCTAAATAATGAATAACTATCTAGAACTATATAGAATAATAACTAGCTTCAGAGAAAGTAAATTTCTTTTTTTTCAGTTTTTTTTTGTAAACAAACGTAATCAAAATCAATTTAATAACTCATCTCAAGCTGAAACTGGATTTGTACCCTCAATAAATTTTAACAACTCGATAAAAATTCCTCACAACACCCCACAATATGTTACTCTCTTTTTTATCGCCACGAGTAAAATCTAATGTTGTCGTAAAATTGTCCTTCCCAACTCTGTAGTCTCCTCAAACTCATCTTAACTCTTGTTTTCCTTCAATTTTAAAAATGTATCTACCTCATTGTTAAAATCTTGTTAGTAGGTTGAGTTTAGCGATAAAGCATGTTGACGTTTATAATTTATAAATATCGCCCGTTCTATGCGAATAGTCGCGCGCACATATGTTGGTGGAGCATCGTTTGGCTCATCATAATTCGCGCACATTCCCAGCATTACTGCGGTCGTTTCTTGTTGGCAAAGTTCACGCACGACTTCGACGACGACGGCGAATATAATGCTGGGGCGGAATTCTTGAGCCGCCAACAAACAGGCTCTCTCGTGCTTATCGCATTCCAGGCGTGATGCATGTAATTGTAAACAAATTAACACTTTTTTCCAATGTGTTTTGTGCACGCGCGGCATGACGTCCGCGGCGAATTGTGGAGTTAAATGAAACGGGCTGCAGGCGTTTTATAAATCAACGCAAGCTGTGAAAAAATGTATGGCTTTGTTGCTTGCACTGTTTTGTTTGAGTATAGTGAGATGAGAAATGTTAAAAGGAGAGAAGAGGACAGGGGTGAGGAAAGAGGAATGAGGAAGAGAGAGGAGAGAAGAGGAGCAGCACAAGTTTGATAAATTAATGTCGTCACTGAAATTATATGATTGCCATCCGACCCACATTCATCTCGGTTGGAGAGTTTGGCAACATACGAGTATGTTGGCAGCTTCTCTGCACACTTTGAGCTGTTTGAGTGGAGAGGAGTGGGTTTGAACGGGGGGAGACACTGTGTGGTTATGTATACAAGCTACTAATTCATCCTGTTACTTATCGTATGTTGGGTTTCGTTCTTTTACTGTTTGAAGGTTCATGTACTTTAACTTTTTAGTATGTATTTTAAGTTTTTGAAAATTACCTATTTTGCCAGACTTCAAAAGATATTTGGACTAGGTTTGGATATATTATGTTCAAATTATGTTGTATTAACATTACCTTTAAACGAATTGAAGTGGTTTAGAATGTGTTTTTTTTTGCTGTTCAAACCTGTTTCTGACGTGTTATACTTAATTTACTGAAATCGTTGAACATTTCTAAAAATAGTAATTTGAAGAGCCTAGAGGCTAGATTAGGTTATGTTTGACTGCGTTATGGTAAAATAGAGAAATTTAAGAAGTAGTTAATGTACTCACTGAAGCTTTATTGTGATTGGTTTCATTATTATAAGTGTAAAATGTAGTTAATGTTCAAAACATTAAAATATTTACATGTAGGAGTTAGAATTTTTAAGTTTTAGGTTATTTTTTCAGTATAATTAAATTTTGTTAAGTGTGAAAAAGTTAAATTAGAATAGGTAAGTCCATAATGGGGTTAGGATCCCTAAGAAGTGTTTTAATGTCAAAACACTTATATTTAAGCAGTATATTCGGCCGACAACTAAGAAAGTCGCTGAAAAGCTTCGATCTAAAAGGTTAAAAGTTACTTTACGTCAATTCTGATGATGTTAACATCTACAATCTTCACCTAAAAGTAAAATTACCCCATTACCAACTAATTATATTCATATGTATCACTTTAATTACACTCTTTTTCTCCTTATCTACTATCCTTTTTCTAAATTATGATTGAAAGCAATAAAGTCTAAAAATTTGGAAAATTATTACATTTGAAAAATGTAGGTCAAAAGATTTTTTTACACTACTTTTATTATAAATTCAAATAAGTTAGGATTAAAACAAGTATTGAAAATCCTAGTATTCCCTTTAGGTTAGGTTAGGTCGAAGCGTAGAAGTTTCTGAAGTAGAAAGCGTCGTTTAGCTTGAGGCTTTTGTGTTCTACCGAAAGCTTTCGCACAAATATTTGAACGCAACCCCAGCCATCGTCATCGGGGAGAGCATTCCAGTCTGCTTGTTGCAGGGTGAGACACCAGGCGGAAGCGATCCTCCTGCGGTGGTGCAACTCCAAAATTTACCTCGTCCTGCCCCGAAAGAAGCGCCAACGATTCTCAATCGCCTGCGGTTGTAATATTTAAACTTTGATTGAGTACTGGATTGTATTCTAAAGAGTTCTCTACTCTTTTTGAAAATCAAATTTTAAAATATTCTTTTAATTGCATTTAATTCGTTTTTAAGTTTGAAATTAGAAAGTACTTTCTATATTTCGTATATTTCGTATTTTATTGGTCGTTAAACTGGTGGTTGTGACCCACTGGCATACTCTTCTAACTAGCTTCGTTTGGAGTGAGGGGGCTGATTTCGGCTTTGTTTTAGCCGAACGCTAGTTTTCCTAGAGTATATGCATGGCGGTGGTGTTGGGGACGACGGCGGCGATGATGTGAATGTTTGTGTGTCCTTTCGATCGGCAATGGCGCCACGCGCCATCGGCATTATTGTTGCTGGCGGCAGTGCTCCGCCCGTGGCGTCCGCTAGTCTAGACGCCTGTCGCCTTTCGACCCCCCCATTGGGTTTGCGCGTCGCATATCGCCGCCGCCCCCCTAGCTTTGCGGCGCCTGCTGGCAGGACATGCCATGCCAACTTGCACGAGCATCGCTCCTGGACATGCCAACTTATCGATCCGCACACTGCCACACGACTTCCCTGAATACATACATTCATCTACGCCCACACACACCTTTACATTACCCATGTATGTGTATATACTTCCCACAATCACATATAACTTCCCACATGTACGTATACATTTCTACATGTATGTATACACTTTCCACATGTACGTAAACACTTTCCACACGAATATACACATACTGACCACATACACATAAACACTCCCAACATACATCTACATTTACCACACACTCACACATTTTCCACACACTCCCACATTTTCACACACTCTCACATTTTCCACACACCCCCACATTTTCCACACACTCCCACATTTTCCACATACACACACATTTTCCACAGACACACATACACATACACACACAAATGGTTCCACATATCCACATACATTTCGAACATTTCGAATTGTGCGGGTGTACAGCCAGTGGCGGCGGGGTAAGGAAGGCGCGAATAGGCGCCACGTGCAGCTCGGCGCCGCCGCCGCCAGCACACGCTCGCACGCAGGCTTCAATCGGCGGCGGCGCCAAGGGGCAAGGCATACAGAAATTGGTATACAACAACGAGCTAAATATACGCGGAAATCCAACCTGTATTAGTCACAGGCGGCTGTTGGAAATCAGGGAAACAGAGACACTCTGATTTTAGGGGAGGCTTCGATTTGCGTTGACAACAAAGGAAGTCATTGTTTCCATTTTGATGACATCATATCTGCGATTTCGTCACCGTGAGCCAATGGTCACCCTGCGGCGTGCACCACCACCGCTCCTGCCGCCCCACATAAAGCAAACGCGAGCCGAGCGTTGACGATCACAATTAATCATTGCTCGCGGAGTATACTTCTGGGTAGGCGGGAGGTGGCGGCGGAGGTGGTAGCAGGGTGTGATGGAATTTCATTATGTCAGTTGGCAGCAACGAGCTTACCGCGCAAACCACACTATCTCAACTTGCATTAATGGTCATTTTCCACCCCTTTCTCCTTGAGAATGAAAATATCTTCAAATTTTTGAGATTTTTAGATTTAAGAGTTTCACACAGGTTGAAAGAACTGAAAAATGATAGTTGAAAGCTTGATTTTTGAAAGCTCGAAGGCGAAAACTGCGTATTATCGGGAAGGTGGGGTTTTGCGAGGTCGGGACATTTCGAGGATAAGAGCAGTTGATGTACGAGTTCCTTATCCGATAACCGCACGTCTCAGGATATAAATAAAATTGATAATACCTGTCCTGTCGCCTTGGCGTGTGCGTTCGTTGCGTTCCTGCTGTGTATATGTGAGGGGTGGTTGTAATGCTTCTTCTTCGACCGCGATTCACGACTCTTCGCTTTCCACCTAGCTACGTTTTTGTTGTGTGCCTTTCCGAAGGGTGTGATTGTGGGTTGTGTGGGTAACGTGGGCAATGTGGGCTGTCGAGTACGTGGATAGTGTGAGGCGCTACTCGTAAGTAGCTCGTGTATAACCACCTCCTTCCTCCTGCCAAAAACCCTGCCAAACACACGAGAGAACTAGATAATCGCTAATGTAAAAGTAAAATGTGAACTTCTTTGTGCTACGTATGTGTGCACTTTACACTTTCCACCTTATGTGGATGAGTAACAAACATGTGTCGTTTTCTCCAATCCTTAGTGCCTTAGACTTCGAAACGTCGGCGTCGTTCACACCTATCGTATATGTGTGAGTAGATTTTACACTACCCGCACCCGACTTCAAGCTTCTAACGTCGATTCTTCGACATTCATGAAAGAACGAATGAATAGTCCTTACTTCCCTTGCTTCCACACACCATCGAAGGATTTGTATCTGTTGTGTGTGTGTGGCTGGTCGTGTGCGGAATGTGTGAAAGTGTGGGTAACATGGAATCAAATTGCATTATATATCCTCTTGTGAAGACGCGAAAACGGAAAGCTGCTTTGGTTTGCTTTGCTGCCTTTCAGTATCAAATCATCACAAGTTTGCCTGTTCTCACGATAAGCGGTATCCTTAGAAAAACGTCTTTGGAACAAACCTCTTAAACAGACCCTCTTCCCACTTCTTGATATTATGGCACGTTTATTAATAAGATATTTGCAAATCTACTTATTCTGGTAATTATGAACATGACGTTCATGTATGCCGGACTCATTTTCGCTGTACGGACATGGACCTAAAGCGAAACGCTTTGAATTCTTATCGCGATATTCGGTGCCCATCAACTCCTGTCTACCTCGTATAGTTCCTTCTCCAACACCTTTTTCAGTACATCCTTTTCTATCATATTCTAAATTACCTCCTTCTCTATTGCCTCCTTCTCTACCACCTCGTATTCTATCGCCTCTTTCTACAATACTTCCTTCTCCACCACCTCCAGTGCTATCATCTCCTACTCCACTATCTCCTCCCTGCCGCCTTGCCATCCCCTTGATCTCACCAGACGCGACTTGGAAATAGTTTCAGGGGAAGGAGGGCGGCATGACATTACCTGCCTATCTGATAGCTCTTTGCTTGTATGCCTATAGCCCGAGCCGGAGCGCGTTTCTCGTCAATGGCTATGCCATTTGTGCCGAAGGAAGATCGGACGTGAATCGCTCTTGAATCGCTCGAAGGTCTGCCTGCATTGCGCCGATTTTGCACTTTTCGTTTTTGCGCGAACCGCCCACGCCAAACCTAGCGTTCCCTCTGCCACAAACGCTGCTCGAGGAAGGCGGCGAGGGGCGGGAGGTAATCGTAATCGCCCTGTTCTGTTCGGCTAGACTTGACGTGCATTGAAATCGCGCATTTTGTCTTGGCTGTTCTTTTTTCGGCAGAGCCGAAACGCCAGCGGCCACTACCACCCGACAGTGTGTCCCCTTTTTGCACAGCACAATGGAACATAATCATAATGGTTCTCAGCCGTGAACATGCTGTTCCCGGTTGGAATATTCATTGTGTGCGAATGCGTGTCCTGCAAAACAACTTTGCGAAAATCTGGCTTC
The DNA here is from genome assembly GCA_027575185.1 of Mimaenictus wilsoni. Taxonomy (NCBI): domain Eukaryota; kingdom Metazoa; phylum Arthropoda; class Insecta; order Coleoptera; family Staphylinidae; genus Mimaenictus; species Mimaenictus wilsoni. Next base: position 2,946,910 of record JAODAC010000006.1, on the reverse strand, counting down.
AGATTGAGCCTTCACAAATAGGCATCAATTATTGTAGGTTATTCATGCTTGAAGGATTGAAAACTGGAAGTAAAAAAAAACTGGCTGTAGAGAGCTTAAATTGATATTTTATTCATTTTCATATTTGCATGCTCATTTCGGGAAAGGAAAATAGACGAATCCTGTTTTCTCATTTTTGTTTTCTGGTTTTCCAGTCTTCCTCGCAAATAGTAGGGTGTATCCTATAGGGATATCATAGCTAGCGAATTTTTAGGAGGAAGCATTTCCTAATACAGAGTAGTCTCGTTTTGGAATGGATTATAATATATTGCGGAAGACATTAATCAAACCGAAACCAGTACACAAATAGCTGAGTAGCTATGAAGTGGGAAAGTAGGGTGCGTCGTGAATAGAGTGCGTAAACAAGAACCGCTTTTCATCCCTTCCTTTTTTAGGGTGGTTTCCTAGGCCCAACAAACCGGCAAACCGATGTCAATCACTCAATGTCAAAACTGTATTTTGCACATGATAGTGGAACTTTTAGTTCAATGTTACTCACTACAACTTTGTTAATTCCCTCAAAATCATAAATTTCTTGATTCCCTTAAATTCCCCAAATTTTCTTGATTTATACTTTTGTTCCTAGCATTCAGTATGAATGAAACGAATGTGCTCCAACAAAAAGCAATTTTCTTTCACGTCTCTGAAGGCATCTTCAGTCTCCACGTCGTCTTGTATTCAGTAATTAAGCTGTTGTTCGTAATTAAGTTTGCGAGCAGGCGACCAACAACCGCGTGATGCGAATGCACGAAAAGTGGAGACAAATTGGATCTTGCGCTCTGGAGGAGAGGAGAGGGCATCCTCTTTTCTCCCTTGCTTCACTGGGTGACTCCATAAGGTGATAGCTGTCTACAGTTTTGGAATTTTCCTCGCATTTCCACAGACGCCGAGATTCTAAAGTCTGTCGTTCATTTAGTAAATGATGACAACATTCGAATGCGGTTCTCTGTGGTTATTTAATAGTTCTTCTATATGGGGAACATAGGAACATGGGGAAATTCCAACTCCGAGCTCGGAGAAGTTAAACTAGAGTATTACGTGCTTGCAAAAGTGCTTGAAATATGAAGGAATTTTTAATTTTGTCGCGTTGCTCAACGTGGCAGAGGACGCAAAACGGGGATGATTTATGGCGGCAGCTTAATTAATTGGTAGAGGCGCCAGCTGGTTGCTGGTAGCTGGGAATGCCCCATAGAGGGTTAGGAGTATAGCTAAAAGCTTAGGCTAAAAATAGCTAAAAGTCCGAGTTTGAAGTGCAACAAAATGCAATTTTAAGATGTATGTTTCGTATGTGTGGGTACGAGTATGCATCGACAATGCCAAACCACTCCCATTCCAGAGCAGAGACTACGCGGGGTGAATTTGAAAATTGCTTTTCTCGTTTCCCTTTTTTTTGAATGACTGCAATGCACCAACTATTCCGATCGACATGCAGAGGAAAATGCTATAGATATTCCACTGTGTTTGAATGTACACGTTGGTCGTGGAGATAAAGGTAGAAGTTACTTGATCGTAGTGGTAGTGGGTGGTTAGGAGAAGTTCGCAATGGATGCATTCTGGCATTTTCTAGCTTAGCACACCGAGGTTCACGGGGCGGTTTGGTCGGCCAAAGCCAAGGCATTTGTATTCCCATCAGCGTTCCTTCATTCCCCGCAGACGGCAGTTCCAACCCAACCAACCACCACCTCAGTGCGCGTCTAGGCTTTCCTCGACGCGTTCGCCACGTTCCACCGCCCTGGCTCGCTTGCTTGCTTGTACCTTCTCGCTTTTCCGATGAGCCCGTCTTTTTTTGCACGCGTACACCGCTCTCGTCGTTTAATTGGATTTCTTTCCGCCCTCGCATCGTGCCTGTCTGTGTCTGCACCGTTATGTGCTTCGCGTTCCAACCCCGAGCCACCGGCCGACGGAGTCCGTTTGTGAATTAACTCTATTGTTCTGACCGTGGCGTGGCGGGAAACCGGGGGGTTTGGATTGCCACCACGACCTGTAGGTGGGTGGCTTCGGTTTAGAAAAGCACTGCAGAGGTTTCACTTCAACCCCGGGATTGTTGGACTAGCTCGGGACCGTAACCCTAGTGTAACATGTGTACCCTGCACGATGGTTGAGGCATGTCCTACATTCTGGCACAGACGCCAGGATGTCGTTTGTTTAATTGCCTCGGCAATTCTGAACGTGTGCTTTGAAGTGTCCTTTAGTCGATTACCAACCACTCGTATCAAGACCTGAAATGTTTAGCCTTTTTTTTGCTGTACTTCTCACTTTAGATTATTCAAGATATCTGATATCCACGTTTTGATCGATGTTTTCTTTTTGATTCTTCATCTCAGCTAGGTCTACTCCGCTTCTATTTTGCTAGGTATAGACTATTTGTTCATTTTGTATGTCTCCTGAAGGTTTCTAACTTCCCAAGAAAGTAGAAATATCTTCCCTCCGATATCCTGACACCGTTCCAGGTTCTTTTTGTCTCGATATCGTTTCCTGCCGTATTTGAAGCGTTTGGTTTTATTCCTCTCATTGTGGAAATATTCCCGCCTCATCGACGTGTTTGGGGGTCATTTTATGTGCGGTGGGCTGGTCGTTGTCATTATGTGACAACACCCGGAGACACCCTCAACTACATAAAATATAATAAGGGCTCCAACTATTACATCCCCGCGATGTTGTTTGCACCCGGTCGTTCCATTCCGACCGTTCCAGCGTTGTTCCCACAGCCGGGATTTTCGTTCGAAAACCACATACCAAGGCCTCCCAATGCCTCCCTGATGCTCAATACGCAATTACAATTCCTCCTCCTATAGCACTAAAGTTCCACATTGTTTTTGACCTCGAGGCAAAAAACACCACTCCCTCTACTCTTTCAGTATATTAGATTTTACGAGGACAAAGGCATCTAGTAAAAGAGCGGAAAATGTGTTTTCGACGTAATTAAGTTAATATAAAGTTAATGCAGGTTGTGCTTATGAATATATGAGGTCGTTATCAAGAGGTGGAAGGTGAAGTTTCACACTTTGCTCTGAAGATTTTCGCGCGCAATTCCCTACCGGTCGTGGGTCACGGGTGCTGGAATTGCGCGCCAAGCGAGCGCTTCAAGTCACTTTATTATAAAAGCAAATATCTCGACATTAAATATTGCTTATATTCAAATTATTTCTGCAAGCTGCGGCTGGTTGGCAGGCCGGCGGGCATGGATGATAAAGGGAGCGAGAGGGTTCCTGTGGTGGCAGAGGCTTGGGAGAGTGCGCGCCCAATTAGGACCCGCTCGCGTCTAATTGAATCCCATCCGCGTGCGGTGCTGTCCGCCACCGCCACTGCCACCGCTGCCGCCTCCTCGACGTCGTCTTTACCCGCGCACAATTTTCTTCTCATACTTGTACTGCAATCAGAGTGGGAATCGTCCAATTATCGCTCCTGCTTCCGCGCTGTTCGCGCATCTTGAGACGATATTTGCGTTTCAGGGTGGTTGGATGTCGAAAGATGTAAAGTTCAAGTGCTACCAAGCTTTCTCTCATCGTTGTCTCTTTTCCAAAGGACTTCTTTCATATGAATCTGATTTTTAATCGAATATTTGAAATTTGTTTTATTTCGTCCTTGGTTCCGATCTTTGTAGTTCCTAGGGGAGCCCTATATTAAGATCCTCTTCAGGAAGGGACTATGAATAGCTTCTTCCTGAGGACTTATTGGGAAGTGTGATTAAGAACTAAGAACCCAGATGCCGACCTGGAAGTAAGAAAACCTTCCAAATCTGCCTCCAGGTTCCTTTTCAGCTCTACCAATGGAAAATCTCGGAAATCTAAACTAAACTTTAAAAGCAAATTTCAGAAAGGAAGTAATAACCTCAAACCAAAGAGGAATTGGCAAGAGATTCAAAAGGTTTCGAAATCAAAGCCTCGAAAGAAGACTTAATAATTTGTAAATTAATTGCGCAATTAGAAAATCGCAATGTGGAAAGCCGATAAGACCCCGAGGTAAACGGGCTCGAAAATTGCATGACCCCAGCAGGAGGGCGGCAAAGCATGATTTATAAGTCTTTGCCAAAGTGAAATAAATCACAAAACGCGTGTTTCATAAGACAGTGGAATCCCGTCACCCCCCGCCATCCGCGGTTGGGCTGCCAGCGTGTGTCGCAAGCGCAGCAAATATCTTAAGTCGCTCCAACCGGCAGCTGTGTGCGATGGATTCGAGGCAAGGCGGCGGCGAAGGAGGCGGCAATGCAAACACGAATAGCTCGTTTGAATATGGAAATAGTTGCGGATGAAGTTCGCCGTTAATTGGTTTGAGGTGTTAAGTGGCGAGAGAGATCGGGCAAACGCGATTAGCTACCGTCTGCACCAGCCGCCTTCCAGCCGCATGCGAACGCATTGGGCGTCTGGGGGTCGAACTCCCAACGCTGACTTTCGGCATTCGCGTAGTATTGATCTTATTAGCTTTAAACCAAATCCCGTTACATGTTACACGCCTCGCGGGGAGAAAGCGGCTAAACACGTAAATTCAATCTGTCAAGTGTTATCCACCACCTTCCAATTGACGTGGCTATGTGTGGAGGAGCTGAGACCAGTTTCCTGGTAAACAAGTAATTATAGCCTATGGAAATTTAGAAAGGAATGAATGTGATTTTGGAAGACATTCGACAGAGAGGCCAAGGAGGAGATGAACCTGGAGATTAACTTGGAAGCAGGGGAGTTCTTGATTAGAATAAGAAGGAACTGGAATATTGGGACTTCTTGGGTTTCATAATTCTTGCCCAAGGACTTTCTAAAAGTGCTTTCTGAAAGAGAAACTGGGAAAGAGAAACGTAGTCAGAAAGAGATACTGGGAACGATCTTATAAGTAATTTCAGGAGGGAACTAATCCTAATGCCCCTAATGCACAGGAAACAACTATGAATTATGAGATGTCCTTCAAAGTTTTAAACTTAATAGGTTCCTATATCTTCCAAGTCCACCTCCTTCTAAGACCCTTCTTTTTTCTTCGTGCCACTATAGGTTCCATCATCTATATATCAGATCCATTAAAAATCTTGTCGTCTTCTTAAGTCTAACTGAGTATCCACTTTCTAAGTCCAAATTTAAGTCTTCCCTCCTTTCCCTTCCTCTCCCACCGACTTTTTGATCTCACCAACTCTTAATGTCTCTGTCTCATACTATGTAGACTTGAAAGTATATTTAATCTTTGGCTCGCGGATGTAAAATCCTACCTGTCAACTCAACTATGTACTTTACTCGGTTGTGTTAGAGGTAGAAACGGTGCCGCCGCCCGTCTTGGCACGGCGTCAACGCCGCCGTCAGCGAAGCTCTTCGCTTCGAATGACGTATACGGCATAGAGTGCGCGCCTTACCGACATTAATGCACATCGTTTGCGCGCCGAGAAAATGAACGTCACAAAAAACATAACATGGGGGCATCACTGCACGACACCGCACTACATTTATATTACACTCACTAGCGAGGTTCACTAGCGGTTTTGCGCGTACCTATTTCTAGAAGTGGGTTAGCGATGTCTTTGCAGAGACAGAGACAGGTGCCCACAACTTTTCCTATCAAAATGTACACATTTCGCGACTTTTTGTGTGCTATGAAAATATCTTAGTGGCCGGTAAATCACTAGAAATATTTCTAAACATGAAATGAAGATTATTTTAGCTAGTTTAGAAAAGTTTAGGAATAACCCTGTAGAGGTCTTGAAAACGTTTAAATGTACTTAAAATTATTGAAGAGTACAGTTACAAACATTGAATCAATTTATTCTTAAAGAATTGAATTGTTTTTTTGTGCGTTTTTATGCGTTTTATAAGTTTAAAAACGTATAAAAGCTAGAAATGACCCTGAATGATCCGTTACCATCTCTGCCCTTAGAGATACTTCTGGCCAGTTCAACGTTTAACGGTTTGAAAATATACTTTTGAAAGGTGTAAAATTCTGCGTTTTTGGTAAATTTAAAAAATATTTAATGTATGTTCTTATTATTGAGAGTAAAAAACTTTGTATATATACTAACTTTCTTTTTTCTGTTCCAGGTGAGTTTCTGACCCTCTTTTCCTACCACGTGTCAACGGGCTTGGAAAATTCGTAAATAAATTGCCGGTGAGTCGCAAGTTGTGTGTGATTTTTTGATCGATGGGAAAATGCGCTCGCCACCGTCGCCCTCGTTCGAGTGGCGGCAGCCCGACTGTGCCATAAAAATGGGGGGAGGAGGCGGTCGGAGGCGGTAGTGCCATCACGCAATTTTTTGATTGATGACTACGGATTTTAATATTGCCTACTTTAATAATTAAACGCTTCATTGGTTCCGTTGTGTGCAGCCTCGCACCACGTACCTGAAACGACACGGTTCCACCCCCCGCACCGCCCCTGCCCCCGCTTCTGCTATTTTATGTGTCTCCGTGTCTCCGGGAAGATACAAGATACGCGTACAAACTTGCAAAGTTTACGCGACGTGGCATAAAGTTGGGCTTTAATGCGAATACAGCCACCAACTCTTGTATGCAGAGTAAGGAATAAGGTGTAGGAATAAGGAATGAGAGTAAGGAATAAGGAGTGTGAGGAAGGAATAAGGTGCAGAAGGAAGGTGTAGGAGTAAGAACTAAGTAGGAGTATAAATAGAAGATGGCAGTAAGGGGGTGGCGTAATCATGTAAAATGCAGTATGCCAAATTTCTTCAAGCTTTCTTTTCGGGTGCAAAAGAATGTAGATAAGGAAAAACCAACGAAAATGAAACACGCTAGCCTTCCTTCGTCTCTCCGCCTTCATTTCTAGTTAGTTTTGCGGTGGAATTTTGGAACGAAATTGGAACGAGAAAAGTTTGGCGACGGCTGCAAAAACGTGCGCGGAAAGACAGGAAGAGCGAACATGCCCTCGCACCAACGAGTCTGGATGGGAAGAGGGTTGAGGGTGGAAGAGGTTGAAAGGTGTTCGCGACAACACGTAGCGCGTTCATGCAAAATAAATGCGAGTTGTTGCGTTTTCGGTTTGTTGCTCATCCGCTGCTACATCTTCCACCCTAAAACAGGCCGCCCTCGAGGCGTAAAGTATATAGTTAATGAGTTGCAGGAATGCATTTATTACACAGGATAGGATGGAAACGGGGAACGGACGTACGTTTTTTCGTAATTGGAAATTTTGTTCAATTTTTTTTTGAAAAGTTTCTAAGCGTTTCAAAATTTTGTAAAGACTTAAAGGATCTAAAGACCTAAAGGATTGACATTAGTCAAATTTTAATTTTGAGATTTTAGAAACTTTAGCATCTTTTTTTCTTCTAATTTCCGATTTTTTTAAGTTTAAGGAACACACCAAAGAGTAGTCGAATATAAATTTCTAAATTTTCAAAGAAATTAACTACATCTTCATTGAAAATAGTTCTGTGCAAACCACTTTGTACATGAACGTTTTTGTTGTTTCTGAAACACCCTGTATATGGCACCTTGTATTTAACACAATTTATATAACATATTTGCCTATATTCAGAGGCAATCTAACGACAATTATTATTTATTTAATTTTTTTTAATTTTTCAAAAAATTTGAGATGTCCCTGTATAGTGATTTCTACACTTATCCTGAAGATTATATATCTAAAGAAACAGTGATTATTTTTTCATTTAAAGTATCATGTAATTCCTTGTTATAATTTTCACTCGGCTGACAGTTTGTGGAGGCGGTGATGCCGTCCTCCTCCCACGGGACGGACCACAGGAAAATGTCATGGGGCGTTGGTAATTATTCTCGTTCCAACGTGAGCGCTTCTGAGATTTCCTAGCCGGGCTCAGTGCAAGCGGAGACACCTGACTGTGGTGTAGCCAACCCCCTCCCAGCTTTCAGCTCCGGGGGGCGACTGGTACCTCCGGCCGCGCTCAAACCACCCCCGGACCTGGGCGATAACTGACGTCCTTGATGGCGGTCGGCGAAATATCCTTAGTAATGAGGTCTAATGCATGGCTCCCAAGTCGAGTATCGTGTGCATTATATATGGCCGTAACCACCGCTGTGCTGCCGTCTACCAACCCTCTGGCGTCAGTTTCCCTGGCCGCTAATAAGCAGTTAGTTGTTGCAAATTTCAACCCTCAAGTTTTGAGTGTGTTTTTCAAGTGTGGTTTTTGGTTTTTTGTGATTTTGTATATTTCCAAATTCGCAAAATTATTATTTTTTTAAGTATGCAACTTATATACCATCAGTTAGTTTATCATATTGGTTGCCTAGGAAGTTGAAAATTAGATAATTTGATGTTCAAACTTGAATTATTCATAAGTTAATAGCTTATAAAAATCTTTTTTTGTTTTATTTATTTTTTTATGTTAATTTATTTTTCTTCAGAAAAAAATAGTTTTGTTTTTGAAGTTATGGCAAAAACATAATTTCTGTAATATTGGTTGCCTATGCCGATCAACTTTACTAGACTTGTCTGGTTTTATTACTTTTCTTCTTAACTTGACTGATTACGTCCTGAATTTGTTACGCTGGTTGTCTATATCATTGAACTTCAGGTTATTTAATTTTCAAACTCAAATTACTTAAAAGTTATTCATTATAATTACGTCTAGGAAGTATTAAACTGTGCCGAATTTATTTTTGTAGTACCCCAGCAAACACAATTATTTTCTTGTATTTTTTAAAAAGATATGACTGAAAACAAGATTTTTGTGATATTGGTTGCCTAAATCTCAATTTTGTTTTTCATAAAAAAGGTTTAACTATTGTTTTAAAGATAAATTCGTTCTTTTGTTAGGGGATTCAGTAAATTTACAAAATTTCTAATTTTTGATAACAGGATTGTAAGGATAGAACCCAAAATTAGCTCCCTGTAATCATTGACCAAGATTGAAACATTAAAATAAGTTTCTCCCTCCTTGTAGCACGGAGAGGCAGGCTAGTCTCTCCGTAATTTTGGGATTATTGGTAGGCCGTTGTTTTGCGGTGATCTTGGGTAGCGGCCAAGCAAATTTGCATAATTCCCATTCGGGGAGTCATAAAATGCGGTTGCAATTTGAGTTTTCCCAAGCGCGTTGCGTTGCCTTACTCTGCGAGAACAATGCCTGGACGGCACACCACCACCACCGCCTGCTGCTAATAAATGAAATTTGCCACCTTTATGAAATTTCGGAATTGCTTGTGCGAAAATCTAGTTTCTAGTTTCCCGGAACACGTCTCCCTGCTAGACGACGTAGCAAAGGGGTTTTCTCGAGTCTATTTTACACCCGCTTGGCGCAGTTATTTCTTGATCGTATCTTTTTCCGCCACACATTCTGTCACATCGTCCTGCTGCACATTCGAGTATGTCTGCGAGAAGACAGCCGTGATCCCTTCCTCTTTCCCTCCGCAGACATAATACATTCTGCGCTGGGTTGGCTGGTTGGGCTGCGTGAAGGGAGGAGGCGGCGGCGATAGAAGCAAGGCAGTGGAAGGCTGTAACTGTTTTCAGCGCGCATAAATCCCCCGCTAAGTCCTTTTCAGACAGCGCTTCATATATTCCTCGGCAAGCCTTGGCGGGTGCTTACACATTCTCACGCATTGCGCCGCCTCTCTCAAGGCACCACCGCCGCCGCCATACGGGCAGATGAGAGCGAGTTGAGAGAGCCTCGTTGACGGTTTGCGCTATGCGAAGAGGATATCTGCAACTCTGCATACAATCCGCTTCGGAACCGCGAAAACCGAGCTTCGTTGGTTTCTTTTAGGTCATGCAGTTTTGGAAGGCAAACCTCACAAAATGGAATTAATTAAAAACTTTGCATATACGAAATTCTTTAATTATCTGCAGTTTGAATGTTTGGTTAAAATCGTCAAAAATCCCAAATCTTTAGAGTATTTGCTTACATTTTCAAGTTAAATCTTATATTATTCTGATTGTGAGAGTTCATACTTTTAGGAAATATTTCACTTGAATCAAAAATGTGTTCAGCCCTTTTTACAAAAATTCTTTCGTATTGATGTAATTTCACTAGCCTGATTGGCTAAAGACAAAAATAAATTTTGTGCATAATTGATTGCCTGTATCACAATTTTACATCCTATGAAGGTAACGAGATTTGTGTTAATTCGCTTTTTAGAAATGTAAAACGCAAGAAAACTCCCAATTTTAATTATATCTTACTTTGATGTAGTTTTAGTTGCCTAAATATCCAAAAACGCGGTAATTTCACTCTGCGAAAACAAATTATGTGCAAATTTCTGAGTACAATTACGTGAATCATGAACTAATCTATTATAAACATAATTTTAGAGAACTTCGGTATTTTTTTGTCAATTTAGCTCCTTTAATTATCTAATTATTCAATTTTTAATTATCAAAATGGGTAAATCCTTACAGAATCTTTTAAAACTCAAATATTGGTCGTCTGGCCATGAGTACATATTGCCATCTAATGTTTCAAGGGTTTCAAATGTTTTTCTTTGACAGAAAATTGCGCTTTTCATTCCCCGGTTCTTCGAAAATACAATTGAACCTCCCCTAAGTTTATTGATACAATTCCACGTGACTGCCTACATCGAGTATTATCTCTTCCCAAGCTTTTCTTTTGCTGTTTACTCTTCTCTTTTGCTCTTTACCCTCCGCTTTATCTCTTTACTCTTTTCGATGTTTCCTTACTTGAATTGTTTCCTTTTTGCTCTTCCTCTTTTTTCTGTGCGTTCGTCTTTTACTCTATATCGTCTAGGAACTTACGAGTAGGAATCAATGAGTAGAAGATCGCCGCCTTCTCAGGAAACGGCAAGACAGGACAGAACGACGTAGCATCTATATTTACTCGGTGTCTTATGTCGTACATCCGCGTCGTGTAATCCGCGTACCCTTATTGCAACTCCTCATCCGAATGGCACACCCAAACGCACACATCAAAACCCGCCATCCACACAACCGTCGACGAGTTGGCGGCGTCTTTTTGCCGCGGCCGCCTCCAGTGGATGTTAAACTTGAGCAAACATTTCCTGCGTGCAGCCAGTAGAGCCAGCCAACAGTCGACAGCCGGTGGCGGCGTCGGCGGCGGCAGTAGGGTGATACGTTTTTGTCTCGCAGTTATGCCACGTTATGAATGTTGAGGGAGCATTAAAGTATGCTTTATTTGGCGGCGGCGTACATATTGCGCTCTACTGCCACCGGAGGCTGTGGAGGAGGAAGAAGAGGGCGGCGGCAGAGTGGAGATAGAGATGAAAAGGCGGAAATGTGCGTCTTTGCCGGCGCAGTGGCGAGTCGTGGGCGAGCTTGTTGAAGTTTACGAAATTGGGTGAATTGCTGCATTGGATATAGAGTAGAGATTTTGCGCTATTCGTAGACAGATGGCGCTAATGAAGTAACAATTTGCAATTTTGGCGGTTGATTTCTATTCTGGTGTAAGAGATAAAAAAAAAGCTTGTTGGAAGATAAAATTGGATGAAATAGCGTTAATTATGGGAGGTATACTTAACCTAGATTCGCAAAGTTTTGAAAAGTGTGTTTTTAAAACTAAATTATTCCGTAAATTCTAATAATAATGGTATTAATCACTGACAAATCTATTCTACATTTATATTTTTAGTTGCCCAGTAAGTTATAAGTATTTGTTTCTATTATATCAAGAGTTCTGGTCAAAAAACGAAAATAATGTAGTTTTAGTTGCCTAGGTTATTTAATTTTTCTCACTTCTTATGACACCCTCTCCACTTTTTCGGTATATTATTTTTTACCTTTGAATTTTGGGCAGAATATGAAGCTGTAGGAGGTATACATAACCAAGATTCGCCAAATTTCAAAAATTGTATTTTTAAAACTAAATTATTCAATAAATTCTGATAAATAATGGTATTAAACACTAACAAATATATTCTACATTTATATTTTTAATTCCCCAGTAAATTATAAGTATTTATTTCTATTACATAAATAGTTATAGCCAAAATTAGAAAATAGTGTATGTTTGGTTGCCTAGGTTATTTGTATTTTTTCACCCTTTATGAAACTCTTTCTACTTTTTTGAATTTTGATTTTTATCGGCGAATTTAGGCAGGATGTAGCATACGCTAACGCTTGCCAAGTGAATTATACGTTAATTGGACGAAATCACAGATGAGTCATTTACATTTCACGCACGGTTGCCCGAGCCGAGCCGGCCCCGGCTCTGGACGATGTTTCGCAGTTTGCAGCCAACGAATGCAATCGGTCATCCATCGACGTTGTGCACCAACTGCTATGCAACGCAAACACGCGAACGCAATACTCAACAAACTCGAGGTTTATTAATATTCAGAGTGCATTTTGGGGGCTCCGCTCCGCAAATGGATGGATGGATTCGATGCCCATGTGTGTGTTATACTGCGTGCTATGCGTTTTGGTACAAATGCGGAACAGACCACGTTTCGACCGGCCTGTGCGGTGTTAATTGAAGTTTTGTTTAAAATCCCGCTGCACATTAATTCGCCGTTGCTATCGGCGCGCTGCTGCTGCCGCCGCCTCGAAAACAGCCGCCATCCGCCGTCGTCTGTACCCCATGCGACGGTTGTTTGGTTGCGCATCAACAATTCAACGCCATTCCCATAGGTATTATAACCGATAATGCAGTTATGCCGAATTTAGCGCTCGCCGCCGCCTCCGAGTGGGGCGGCCGGCAGGGCCAGAGAGCGGGGCAGGCAATTCACCGCGGGCTGCAAGCGATAAACTAAACGCACGCACAATTTGCGTTTGTTTTATTATTTAATTACAACTCTGGCACAGGGTGTAATTAGGAATCCTTCCGGTCTTATACAGTTTTAAATAAGGCAATTTTACCCACCAGGTGTTTTTACCTTTGCCTAAAAAAATAACTATAGTAATTGTCTGGCGGTTATTTTTACATTGGCCTAAAAAGTCTTAAAAATACCTAAAACATAATTATTTACGAGCGGGTAATTTTGCCCGTTTTAAGCGGGTATTTTTGCTCTGTCTCCAATAAGCGAAAAAATGCGAAAAATATTCAGAATCTTGATTTATTAAGCAGACGGGTATTTCTACTTTCCTTAAATAGGTATTTGTACCCGTTTTAAACGGGTATTTTTACCTTGCGCGCAAAAATCATAAAAATAGCGAAAACATCTACAAATTGCTATAAACAAACAATAACTTAGTAATGTTGAGCCGGATATTTTTACCCACAAAAAGCGAGAATTTTTAACTTAATCCAAAAAGTCTTAAAATGAGGTAAGTTTGTATACTTCGGCCTAAAAAATTTTAAAAATACCTAAAACATGCAGAAACTTAAATGTTTTCAAGCGTGTAATTTTACCTGCTTTGAGCGGGTATTTTTAACTTGTCTCCATATGCCTTAAAAATGCTAAAAACATTCAGGAACTTGATAATTTAGCGGACGGGTATTTTTACTCTCCTTAAACAGATATTTGTACCCGCGCCAAAGGGGTATTTTTACCTGGCGTTCAAAATACGTAAAATGACAAAAATATCTAGAAACTTTACTTGCTAGAAACAAACAATATATTAATAATATTGTGCAGGGTATTTTTACCTGCCTAAGGTTGACCTAAAATTTCGCAGAAATGCCTAAATCACACAGTGACTTAAATATTTAGTTTGCGTAAATTTACTCGCTTTAAGCGGGTATTTCTACCTTGTCTCCATAAGCTTTAAAAATGTCAAACACATTTAGAAACTTGCTACTTGTTTTAAACGGGTATTTTTACCTTACGCTCATTAGTTTTAAAATGCCTGAAATATCCAGAAACTTAAATTGCTAGAAACTATCAATAATTTAGTAATTCTGAGGCGGGTATTCTTACCCGTCTAAGGCAGGTATTTTTGCCTTGACCCAAAAAGTCTTAGAAATGTCTAAAACTCGCACAAACTGAATTATTAGGGCGGGTATTTTTACCCGCTTTAAGCGGGTATTTTAACCTTCTCTCCAAATGTCGTAAAAATATCTAAAACTTACAGAAAATTAATAATCTATACACGAGTATTTTTACCCATCCATGTGGGGTATTTTTACCCCTAAATATCATCGCTTATTACTATTCTCTTCTATACTATAGATTACTATTCTCAACTAGACTAAACGTGATTTGTAACAATGCGAAACACAAAAGCAGGTTTAATAACACACTATCTCGCTTGTGAAAGGTTGCGGTGAGTTATCCGTTCGTCCGGTAGTCATGCAGCCCCCGGGATAGCGGCGTATGCGACCCGCCTCCCTGTTTATCCTGCGCATTGTTTTATGCAAGCGTAATCGGATAGCAGCGCGGAGCGTCACATCGTCACCCGGTTTTCCACCCGCTTTGCACCACAGCTACCGCCAGCAGACGTGTGCCCAAAACCACAATTACGTTTTCCCGGCCCTCCATTCTGCATTTCCTTCTTGTACCCTTATGTACCCCCACTCATACCCCTCTCTTACCCTTCCGCAAGCGACATTATCCATCTGTTTGTCCACAACACTGCACACACACACACACACACACACACACACCGCCCACCATGAAGGTGTTGAATTTCGCTTGCTGCCAAGATTTATCTGCCGAGAGAAAATTAGTTTCGAATGTACACTTTTTCGGCAAACAGCGGCAAGTTTTCCAACGACGGCGCGTGGCTTTCAGCGCAAGGTGGTGGCGACGCGCCGTCAATTTTGTATTTATTGTCAATGTAATTGCCGTAAAACGCCACGTGGCTGGTGATTTACGATTGTTTTTGTTTTGCCGAGGTCGAGGCGAAGGCGTGTGTCTGGCAAGAAGTGAAAACCGTTTTTTCTTTACTCTAACAGAACCTCGAAAACTTGTACTCGTAAAAAGAAGTTCATAACTCGTGGAAATATATTGCTTAGCTTCTGTCAAACTAGTTTCATTTTTTATATTTTCAATTTATCTTAACGAATATCAATATTTCATTATCTTAATAATTTTAATAAATTACTCTGTATGAATTTGTTTCTTTTAAAAAACATATTAGAACTTGCTTATTTTTCCTTGAAAATATTTCTCCAATATCATAAATATTCATAAACATTCATAAAGTCTAACAATAAGTTTATAAGTGAACAAAATAAGTTCTCAACTCGAAATATAATTTTGTATGTCCCGATAAAAGTTCGTAAGTCGAAAGAAAAAGTTCGTAAAACGACATTTTTCATAAGTATCATAAATTTAGGTTTCGCACAGTAATTTATCGAAAATACAATGTTCACAAGTGATTTATGAGCAGCGCATAATTGTTTTTTTATGCTTATCTAACAAACGCAAACCGAACGTAATCGAGCGTAATTCAATATTTCACGCGTCGGTAGTTTTTTCGGCGTATTCCTTGTATCGCAGCGGCGATTTGGTCTCGCTGCGTGCCTAACGCGATGAGGGTAATTCGTAATTCAATTCGTCAATCGTTGAAGTGATAGTAGTATTGTACGTTTGGGTATATCCAATAAGTGTATCTGAATGTGTGGGTGACTATGAGAGTGAGAAAGTGTATTAGTGTGTATGTGGGATATGTGGAGACATTTCCTAATTCTCGAAATGGGAGGCCAATGATGCGGGTTTGTACTCGGGATGTACGAGCACAGATTGAAACTTTCCTAGATGGGCTAGATGGGGGCATAGGAAGACAGAAAAGACATTTGTTACTGTATCCTGGCGATACAGTTGAATATATCTGCGATGAATATGCCTTCATAGATCGTCTCGTTCCCTTCTTTTTTTTCGGAATTGTGCTTGTCTTTCTCAACTTATTATTAGTAGGAGGAAGGATGAAGGATGGAGGTTGGAGGTTGGAGGGTCCAGGTTCGAGGATGAAGGGAACGTAAGGAAAACGGAATTTTGTATTCAATATAAATTAACCCTTAGAAATATGCAGTGAAACACAAATCTCCTCGATTATTCGAAAGATTAATAGCTTGGATGTAATCGAGAACAATTTTGGTCATATGACTATGGGTCACAGCATATAAGATCATCTAAAAGTCTTGATTCTGAAAATATAAGGTTATTAGTTGTAAAGATTAATACTGGTCATTAATCATTAATTACGCTGATGTTTTTATAATAAATTATGATCTTAAATTATTATATTTAGTATAATATGGTATAATATTGATTTAGCACTAAAACATATGACTTTAGTTTAAGCCTTTACAATCGTGACATTTTTCGTTTACACATTTCTGTAACTTCTGATACTCTTGTTTAGCGTCTCTGTTAGCACAAAGAGGTCGTCTATCGTAGGCAACCCAAGTTACATCAGCTTCGGGTACACAATTAGCGTAGGCAACCCAAGTTGCGTCAGTCCGCGGAGCTGGTTTAACGTAGACAACCAAAGTCGAAAAATTTATAACTTGGATGTAATCTAGAACTATTTTAATCATATGACAATGTGTAACAGTATATGAGCCATCTAAAAGTCTTGGTTCTGAAAAAATTGGGTGATTGGTTGTATTGATTAATACAGGTCATTAATCATTAATTACGCTGATGTTTTTATAATAGATTATGATCTTAAATTATTATAATTAGTAGAACATGGTGTAATATTGATTTGCCACTAAAACACGAGGTTTTACTTGATGTATCACACAAGACTTTAGTTTAATCTTTTACAATCGTTACATTTTTCGTTTACACTTCTGCAACTTCTGATACTTCTGTTTAGCATCTCTATTAGCACAAAGAGGTCGTCTATCGTAGGCAACCCAAGTTACATCAGCTCCAGGTACTTATTTAGCGTAAGCAACCCAAGTTTCGTCAGTCCGCGGAGCTGGTTTAACGTAGACAACCAAAGTCGAAAATTTCATAACTTGGATGTAATCTAGAGCTATTTTAGTCAGATGACAATGTATAACAGTATATAAATCATCTAAAAGTCTTGGTTCTGAAAAAATGGGTAATTTGTTGTATTGATTAATACAGGTCATTAATCATTAATTACGCTAATGTTTTTATAATAAATTATGATCTTAAATTATTATATTTAGTATAACATTGTATAATATTGATTATATTACCAATAAAACATGAGGTTTTACTTGATGTATCACACAAGACTTTAGTTTAACCTTTTACAATCGTGATATTTTTCATTTACAAACTTTTTCAACTTATGATACTCTTGTTTAGCATCTTTGTTAGCACAAAGAGGCCGTCTATCGTAGGCAACCCAAGTTACATCAGCTCCAGGTACTTAATCAGCGTAAGCAACTCAAGTTTCGTCAGTCCGCGGAGTTGGTTTAACGTAGACAATCAAAGTCGAAAATTTTATAACTTGAATGTAATCTAGAGCTATTTTAGTCATATGACAATGTACAACAATGTATATAAGTCATCTGAAAGTCTTGGTTCTTAAAAAAATTGACTTTAGTTTAAGCTTTTACATTTTTCGTTTACACACTTATGCATTTTCTGATACTCTTGTTTAGCGTCTCTGTTAGCACAAAGAGGTCGTCTATCGTAGGCAATACAAGTTACATCAGCTTCAGGTTCTCAATTAGCGTAGGCAACCACCCAAGTTGCGTCAGTCCGAGGAGTTGGTTTAATCTAGACAACCCAAGTTACGTCAATTCTATGGGAGTTGAGAATAATGTTGTAGTTGGTTGTTATTGTTACCGGATTAAAAAAGTCGTGGCAATTATAAATAAGTAGTTTTTTGTGTTATTATAATATATCATGTATTCAGTCAGTATTCTATGAGATGCTGCAGTTGTCGGTTAAACGTCAATCAGTTTGTTTATAACATCTTTAAATGTTGCTTTTTGTAATATTGGAATTATAGAAATCTAATTTTAGAAAGTTACGAAAAATACAAGAATGGAGAAACTTTTCCAAACCAAGAAAGAATGTAATCTCGGTTAAAAGAGGTCTTAAACAAGTTTTCTTACATCTAGGGAGATAACTTGCTCGTCAAGTATGCTATTATACTATTAGATATCAAGACAGCTGAAACTCATCCCTGAGAAAAAGGGTTGAATCTGTACAACTCATTAGCATCTAACGGTTTATCCGCAGCCACGATGTGAGACTAAAAGAATAAAACATGGGTTTTGTTGCTGTATTATCCACGGGATTTAAAATATGTAAAAATTCAAATTACATCTCGTTTACTTATATTTACTTTCTATCCTCATCCTTTTCTACCTCTTTCCATCTCTTTCCCGCTCTTTCCATCTCCTGCTCTTTCCGTGTCTTGCTCTCTTTTTCTCTTTCCCTTTCGTGGTCTCACTTTCTCTTACATACAATTTAGCTCTCCTTAAACTGTATCTTGGTCTGGAGGATTTCGATCCCGAGTACGAATACCACGAGTACGAGTAATATAAAATTAGACACAATTTACGAAAATTTAAATGCCTTGGCTTACGCGAAATGCGGGTAACAAAAAGTGCAATTTAGTTTTTCCGAGCGTTTTCCCTTCCTTCTCTCTCTCTCGCAACGTCTCTTTCCCTCTTTGGCTCACTCATTCCAGGAGGTCGTATCTGAACGAAGAGTTGCTACATGGGTTGGTAAAGAATGAGACACAATTTTCCGTCGTCGTATTAGCATTTTAATGTTGCCTCTGTGTTGCCTTGCCGGGGACGAGCGAGAGTGCACTGCTTTCGGAAGCTGGAAAGCGCGCTAACTAAAAGGGATTTTCCTCCCGGTGGCGGCTGCGCGGCGCATTTTCGTGGAAAAATTATGTATGGCACTTGTACGGAGTGCTCTTTCAAACAGATGTTGCAACTTCCGGTAGCAGAGTTATCATTCAGTAGGAGGGAGTATGGCTATGAAATTTCGAAAAACTTTAAACTATTACTTAAGAGTGTAAGAGTGCAGGAAAACAGCTCATTGCCAGTCATTAAAGCCAAATATCTATAATTTACTTCTGTTGAAATTTTCCTAGGTATGAAGACAATTTTATTACATATTGTCTCAGTGGCTACAGATTTTTATACCAATATTCTTAATGAATAATGAATTTTAATGAACATGAGTCTCTCATTATTGATTCATAACTTTTTTCGGTAAGGATTTTCAAAAATGTTGTAGAAAATATTTTGGAAAACACGCATAAACCGTCTGAGATAATACTCTGTTAGTCTTAGCCCGATCGGGGCTAGTCAAAAATTGGTTAAAATTTGCATTTTGAAAGTGGACAATTTTCAAAATAACTCGAGAACGACAAAATCGACCCCTATATATTATGACATTTTCTGAATCAGCGCATTTTGCTCTATAAGATAGCATAATTTGAGATCAATCAGAGAATAAATGGATAGAAAATTATGACAAAATATACAAATTTCGTCAATGGGTACCCCTTAAAAAATTTCAAAATCATAAAAATCAAAATATCTCTGAAACTATATGTGTCATAGAGCCCATATTCTCAGAA
>JAODAC010000006.1:2840244-2913322 GCA_027575185.1 Mimaenictus wilsoni | reverse complement strand
AAATAAATGCAGGGAGTTCTCATAATTAATTAGCAAATTTAACCTCAAAGAAATCCTCAGGAATGTACAAGCAAAGAATTTAGTAACTCTCTTTTTCTTTTCAAAAATGCACTGTTTTCACCAGGGAGAAAAAACTAAGCGAATAAATATGACCTACATTTACCCCTAGCGTTTTCGTACGCTAGGCTCTTTGCATAATCGCCGTTTGCATGCATATTGTACATTCCTTCACGTGAAGTTGCTCGGCACGAGAACGAAGGGTTTGCTTTGGGGGGTTCCCTACAACCACCCTATGGAGACTATGTTCGTTGGCGGTGGGATACTAGTCGCAGATCGGGGTGTGTGCCTGCGCTTAGGTTTGCCTCGTACGAATATACACGCTCCTTGTTGATATTTGCCGAGCGCGAGAGCGTGCACCAGGGGCACCCCTTTCGCTTAAAATTCGAGCGGCTGCCTAAATGGGGCCCGCGTTTTCCCTCGTCGCTCATCGCGTACAAATTATACGCCGCCTCCCGCACTCGAAATGTTATTATACCCGAAAGCCAGCCACCTCCTCCTCCCCCCCCCCCGCCTCCCCCCTCTACACACTTCGCCAAAACCTGCAGCCTTCCACCATCCGCGCTGCACGCGTTCCAAACCACCCCCCAAAAGCATCAGACTATTAAGCATATATCATCTTAAAAATTCTCGTTTTCCAGCGTTTATTGACTTTACGATTCGCAGGCGAACGCGCTGTATGCTGCTGCCTGCTACCAACAGGGCTGGAACGTGCAGAGCTGAGAAAGAAAACGCATAAAAATAAATGCGAAATATATTCATAACGGGGATAATTTGAAAATGTTTGAAAATTAAAAACGGCTGCGAAAAATATGTACGGTTTTTATGTGTCGATAATATTTTTTCGGTGGAGGATGAGAGGAAAGGAGGAAATGAAAACGACGAAAAAATGAATGTAATAAGTCAAATATACATTAAATTAAATGAATTTTCCTGATTTAAAGGAAACCTAAATGTTTGCATGATGTTAAATTGATTTACCGTTCAGTTATTTGACTTTATATTGCCTCGTAATGATTGTACATGTGTGAGGACACTTTAGGACAACACCATGTATAACTATCAGATTTCTATAGCAGACCAATTACAGACAATTTTCCGCAGAATCCGAATATGTTATTAGCATTTATGTATTTTTTGTAGTTTTTCTATAACATTGACTTTTTTAAATATCTACAGAACATGTGTCTTGAGTTTTAACTTTAAACTTCAAGGGTTAATAATTACATCACCTTGTATAATAATGAAAATATGCATAGACAAAGTTGTGTCGAATTTTCTTACATATCATTTTCTGCGCTTAGAATTTCTATAGTTATAAAAATCGTAATGGTATTAAAGATTTTCTAAATAGTTGCTATAATTTAGAGTACATTTGATGAAAGCATGTTCATTTTTCACAAAAAAATTGAATAAAATCAATGTCGAAGATATCACAATAGAATAAACTTTATTATATTTAGAAAGATTATATTTATTCCGACATACAGGGTGTTCCTGTAATTTATATTAAAAATTAGAGAAATATATTAATGTCATCGTTATTATTTGACTTAAGTTTGTAATGTTGTTTAAGTTCGTGGGCATACTACGTCAACACCATGAATACAATAAGATTTATTTAAGTATCTTGTAATAGAGAATTTTCCCGTGAATCTGAATGTGTGATTAGATTTTATGTGATTTCAAGAGATGCTATAGAAATTTGAATTTACTCAATGCCTGCAGGATATTTGTCGGTAAAAGGTCTAAAAACGTTCTTTGAACTTTGGGAGTTAATAACTCCTACAGCTTGTTCTACAATGAAAATTTGTACAGATAAAGTTGTGTAGAATGTTCTTAGGAATCTAAAGACATGCTTGGCATTTTTATAGAACAAGATCTGTTAATTTTATTAAAGTTTTTTCTAAGAAGTTACAATTTTAATAATGAAATAGAAAATGGTTTTCTTTAAATTTAACTTGTAATAAAAACAAAACTAACAAAGATGTAATAATGGAATGAACTACATATTATTAAGAATGAATTTCTCTATCGATTCTGCTACCCCCTTCTCTTTACATATAGAGGGTGTTTGCGTAATTCAGCTTCAAAGTTTAATTTGTACTGAAATATTTGTCATTTTTGACATCCGTTATTTATTGCCAAAGTTCTTTTCTTTTTTAATTGAAAAAGGTGTCAGCACATTAAAATATCTCAATAATGACAGTACTGCTTAAAAATAAACATTTTATAATATCCCAAAAAAATTGCGGATCTTTGCCGACGACTACAGGTTAAGAAAGCCACGAATAAAACGCGAAAGAAATGGAAATGCCCGGTAAATTAATTGAATTGCGTTGTATTCCGCATCTTTAAGAAAGTTCCCCAGCCTTTCGAAGGGTGAAACTAGGTCGGCTAATGCCATTCGGAACAATATTAAGCAGTTTTATTGCGGCTGTTTTACTCGCATTCGCTCGCCATCCTCGTCGGCAGGCCGCCCTTTTGCCTGACTAACGATCGTCTGGCACGCGACTACTGGCGCCTTCACCATTTCACTTCACCACCCCACACTTGTTCGACCGCCCCCGGCGCCTTCGCCACTAAAACACCATTCTCACATTTACGTTCTGATTACGGCGGCATTTCTAATGCGGCAGTGATAAGTTAACAAAAAAATCGAATATATTTCCCAACATAGTTTCTAACTTTAACATTTTTGTATTTTACTCGGTTATTTTTCGATTTTTTATTTTAATAGTAATAAATATATTTTAATGGCTATCGACCTTGTTTTTATTTTATTTTATAAGATTTTATGATTTTTTTATACGCATCAAAATGGATTTCAGAATAAGGTATGTTATTTTAAACTGATAAGCGCGTCAACTGCTGGCATTTTTTTAAAATGTCTAAGAAAGGTGTCAAAAAAATATTCGTAAGTATAAGGATTTTCCCAGGAAAAGAACTCGGTGTGTTGTTCATTGTATAGCACAGTTTGTCGACGTTTTGCCGGTGACATGGCCTTGGGCAGGGGGTGTGTATATGTATGCAGATATAGGGGGTTTCGATTTGTTATTACGCTTATTGCTTCGCAATTCGACGTCGTTCTTTTATTGTTGTTTATTCACAGTCGCAACAATGGCACGGTATAGCCAAGCAAATAATGTGCATCGCTCGTTTCGCACTGCGGCCTCGCTAGTTTGGCGCTTTATTTCTGCACTTTATATTTATGTGCGTATTTGCGTCGGTTGCCACGATACTATTATCCCTCGACCGTTTCCAAAGGGGGTGCGAGAGCAAGCGAAATCATCCGCGGAAGATTATACCGTCGGATTTCGTTTTCTTTGGCTTTTTTTTATAAATAACGTACACATATCGCCATCTAGTAACTGTTCGTAGTTTTAACGCTGTCTTCCTGCTATTTCTTTTGTGTTTTTGTAATTCATCTTCTAAATCAAATTTCCAAAAACTTGCTTTTCCTTTTCGTAATGACAAATGTTTGTTTAGATTTGAGGACACTTTACGACAACACCATGTAAAGAATAAGATTTCTTTAGCTCTCCTTTTATAGAGAATTTCTCTGTGAATCTGAATATATTATTTGAATTTTTCTGAATTTAGTAGTTTTGGCATAAATTTGGATTTTTTTAATTAACTTAACCTCTGAAAAATATTAATCAAATTTTGAGACTTAATAACTACAACACCTTGTATAATATGGAAATTTGGATACGCCAAATTGTGCAGAATTTTCTTGGCAATCATAAGCTATGCTTAGAATTTTTTTAGCTCTACATTTGTTGATTTTATTAAAGTTTTTCTTAGAAATTAGAAGTATTTTTAATAAAATGGAAAATATGGATTTCTTCACATTCAACTTGTAGTAAAATAAAGATATAATAATGAAATAAACTTCATGTTATTAAGAATAAAATTTTCTATCCATGCTTCTATTGTATATTCGTTAATCATATTGTGTTTTTTCCCTAACTCATCTTCAAAATGAAATTTTCGAAAAAAAACTTCCTTTTCCTTCTATTACAAATGTTTCTTTAGATTTGAGGACACTTTACGACAACATCATGAATAATATAGGATTTCAATAGATGTCCGTTTATAGAGAATTTTCCGGTGAATCTGAATATAAAATTAGAATTTTGCGCAACCTAGTGGTTATTCTTGAAATTGTCAAAGAATAGTTCTTTAAATAAATGTCGCCTATTCAACTCTGTTAATATCTATTTGAAATTTAAACGAATCATGTAGGATTAAAGTTTTCTACGCAATGTTAAAGTACATTACCGGTATGTTAACGTCCTGTTTCACCCCTTTCTTCTCGAAGCTATCGTATGGTGTTTCAATGGCGTTGAAGAACACGCGTATACATCATTGTCGACATTCGACTAGATGCCTTGCAGCAGGCGAACGTTCTTGTAGTTAAATTCGAAACTAATGTTTCACTTGGTAGCACAGAATAGCAATTAACCCAACCCCCCGGACATTCGCCGCCTCCTCCTTCTCCTCCCGACATCCCCCATGGTGGCAGGCAGGATTGCAGGGTGCAGGCAGTTGGCTGAAGTGCGAAGTGATAGCGTATTCGACTGGGCGACACTTTTGTTTGCTAAAACAAGCAGCAAAATTGGAAAGTCATTCACTCTGCTATCCTAAAACCCTTCGGCTTGCATATTCTCTCGGTCGACATATTCAGGACCTTCAGAGGATTTCAGGATTTCACCAAATTCTCTTCAAAAAGTCCGAAAAACGTTCTTTTAACATTTTTTTAAAGTTTTAAGGTTTTAACTTTTTTTACTTTTTAAGGTTTTAAACACTTTTGCATAGTTTTTAAACACTTTTTTCATAGCTTTACTTTTTTACAGCTTTTTTACAACGTTAAAAACTGTTCAACAGTTTCTAAACACTTTTAGTAGCATTAAAACATTTTTTAAGAGTTTCAAAACATTTTTAACAGTATTAATAGTTTTTAAAACATGTTTAACATATTTTTGTTTCGAGGACCAAGAAATTGTAAATTAAATGACGTATTTTGCGATGGTGCAAGATAAGATGAGCAGATAAAAACTAAATTTCACATTTGGGCGAATTATGAAGAGGGAAGGAAGGGAAAAGAGCCCTCTTTGTCCTTCCTTCGTTTTGGCAATATCTGCTCGCAATGTGGATGGGAACAAAGAGCGGAATGTGCGCCGAATAATGGCAGCATAATAATGTTCCGGATTATTATCGGCGCATCGAAGCATAATCGCCTGAGTTGTCCGCCCCTCGGTTGCCACCACTGCCATTGCCGCCACCGTCATGCCATCGTCGTCGGCGGCGTCCTGCCGTCGTCGTGATCGTCCTCGTACTCCTGCGTTTCGCGCACTTGTGTTTTACGACAACGCTATGAGAGTTTAGATATACATGCTTGCAATCGTAAAAGTGTTCAATAATTTTACGAGTTTTATATATGAATATTTTATTTCTGGCGTACTTCTGTTAAATTTGACGTGTTTTTTATATTGTCATACTAAACTTGTTTCTTTAATTTTTTAAGTGAAATATTCAGGTTTTAATTTTTGTTTCAAAATCTTTTTTGTTTCAAATTTTAACTGTTTTACGAAGTTTTCTAGTTTTCGATAAAAATATTTGGCTGCTATTTTTTGAGCAAGATATATTTTTAAATTGATTATTTATGAAAATGAATTATAGTTATGTAAAGTTTACACATATCTTTACACAGTTAACATTTATCGCCCATAAAATGTCCAATATTATATAGTTTAATCTAACAAATCATCAAATTTTCATGAATGTGGAATTTAATACGATGTAAATGTAATAATATTTTACGGATATTATATTTCAAGCATGTTTGCATCTATTTTGAGCAGTACTTTTTGAAAATATCGATATAAATGTTTTCGGTATGGACGTTTCTTGCACTCATAGTTTTTATAAAACGTAAAATTTCTGACAAATATCGATATTTATCGAAAGATATCGATAATTATCGAAAAGTATTTAAATTATATATGAATATTTTCAATATTAATCTAACATTATAATGCATCATATTTAAAAAGTCGAGTTTTTGTCCTATCTATATTTATCGAAGAAATATCGATAGTTATCCAAACGTATCGAAATTATATATAAATATTTTTAGATATTCATTTAATATTATCACGAATTATTTTGAAAATTTCGACTTTTTACAAATATCCATAATTATCGTAGAAATATCGATAATCATAGAGAAAAGTATCGATAATTATCGAAAAGTATCGAAATTCGAACATTTCTTTAAATTAATCTAACGTTATGACGAATCATTGTTTTGAGTTTTGATAATTATCGAATTTTATCGAAAATGTATCGAAGAAGAAGCCTCAAAATTATATATTTTTCCATATTAACTACGCGTAATAATGAGACATATTGAATTATTTCCAAAAAAAAAAAATAACAATCTTGTTAATATTCAGAAAAGATAGATAGAAATATATAGAGAAAATCATGTTCCTCTTAAAAATGCCCCATTATTGAACCAATAAAAACTAGAAACAAAGTAGATTATACCGAAAACTTTCTGGAATAAAATTTCCCGAATCACAGGAAATTGTAAAATTAATGAAGCATCGAGAAAACCCCTCACGATTTGCATGTACAATGTTCAACTCTTCGCGTCTTCGTGTGTGTTGCGGTGGTCTGAAACTCGTTGAGAAGTTTGACACTGAAGAACTGCCGAACCGCCGAGTACATAAAGGTGCATTTGAAGTACTCAACTTTAAATCCCCCGACGCGCTTTTTGCACCACCGCCACGAGTGATTTCCACATTTCCACGCTGGTATATCTTCCTTTTATGTGACACGCAGCTACCTTCTAACCGCCCTCCTCTCCTCCAAAAGCCGTAAGCCTGCCTGCCACCTGGCATAAGATATGAGTGCATTTCGGAACGCGTTAATTTCTTCTCTTCGCTTTCGATTCGCTCGATTTGCAGTCTCGGGGGCGGCTCGAATGTGTCTCGCGTGGCGAAATTGCCAAATTCCTGAGCTGGCGGAGAGACGACTGGCGGCGGCAGCGAATGGTGGCGGTGCAATGTAGGGAAATGTATTATCCAATATACCCCAGTGAGTATATTGGAGTAAAGAAGGTTGGAACGCACTATGCGTGGCCTTTAATTACTACATTCTTGTTAAAAGTGACTTTATTTGTATGTAAGCACTGCCTGCCTCTTCGGGGAGACATTAAGGCAAACTGAAAAGATTTCCCCATTTTATCGCGTTCATTTCAAGAGAGTCGCAGGTGCAGAATATGAAAATGTATCGTTTTCGATAAATACATCCAGGCGCAGAGGAGGCAGGGACAATTTTAAGGGGATTTTCTAAAATGCTAATGTCTTTGAATGTCTTTAAGGCTTTCTGCCTACCGACCGCGATACAAACACACTCATACAGCCCCCATAATAATTATAATGTAGTGCGCCCTCTTAATTATGAGTCCCTTCGCTTGCTTGTGCGACTTGGGTCGTTTCTGCAGGATGTCGCAGGATGTGAGCGTCTTCGCGTCTCTCCCAGCGTGCGGTCGTTATTACCGGGAGAATGATTAATCGTTCAATTACATACATATACCCTCTCGATGTACTGTACTGTGTTTCTTGGTACTTCTTGTTTTCTCTCTTGTCTTGCCTTTTGTACCCACATATTTACTCTCCTTGTATTGCTCCTTGTAGAAATGAGTGTGTTGGTTACTAGAAAAATCTCGAATTTGCTCACGTTCATAATGCGGCACATGCCGGAACATTTCGGTACTTTCGGGGGGGAGGGGGGTGACAACCGGGGTTCAGGAGAGGGGTTCAGGAGAGGAGAAAAGAATGGAAAGGGCGACTTTGCCGAAGATTTATCGATGAGATTTTACGATGCCTGCATTTTCTCCCATTGATTTCCTTTCGAAACTTTAAAATGGCTTTTATGGGAGGACATTATGTTGTAGTCGGGCGGCGGCTGCCACGGTGGCGGCGGCTTGGGGGGTTCTGTGTCGTTTGCTGTCGTTTTGGGTTGGCGGTGGCGACGATAAGTCGTCGTCGAACTTTTTAATAATGCTTGATGTGGTGTGTTCACGTCTTGTTTTCAAGTTCTTTACTGTAAAATACATATTAAGTATATAAGGATATCGATATTTTTACGAGGATCGATATTTTTTACAGATAGCGATTTTTTTCATAGAGCCCGTGGAGATTTAAACTTATTTCTACTAGTATTGAAGAAGTATCGAAAAAGTATCGAAAGAATATCGAAAATGTTTTGATTCAAAATCGGAAAAATATCTGAAATTTTTTGAAAAAATCGAAAAAATATCGTTAAAATATAAAATGGGTATCGTGAAAGTATCGGAACAGAAATGAAAAAGTATCCGAGAAATTATCGAGAAATATTGCAAAGTATTCAAAAAAGTATGGCAAAGTATTTATGGAAGATATGTCGCAAAAGTATCGTGGCACAGCGAGAAACTACCGAAAAGTATTGATTATATATAAACAACTATAGAGAAATAAATAAAATGAATAAATTACGAAACTACAATATTTTCTGATTAATAGTCATAAAATATTCACAAACACAACAAGTAAATTATTGAGATTTATCAAAAAGTATCGAAAATGAGTCTGAAAACTATGGAAGAATTAACGGCAAAAATTAAAAAAGTATCGAAATAGTGTCCAAATACTTATCGAGAAAGTATCAGAAAAGTATCGAAAAAGTATCTGAAAAATATCGATCATTGTTTTGATGTGTCAAAAATTAACGATACGATATTGTGTACGATATTTCTTGATAAAGATTAAAATATATCAAGGAAATAGTTATGTTCGGAAATAGATCAATGCATTTTTCCTTTTAAAGAAAAGTAAAGTTAGAGAGAGGCATTTCGATGCGGATTAGTCCTGGTTGCATTCAAAGAAATTAAGATTCATGGCACACAAAGTCGGCATTGCAGGAAAAGTAAGGAAAATTGCCGTCGGGGTTTTGGAGGGAAATAATGCCCAAGGGTCGAATGGAAATGCGACTTTCCAATGAACAAATAGCCGTTTTTTGCCTTTGCTCTCCTGCAAGCACTATTTGTAGAAGGCAGTTAACGTAATAGTGTATTCACGATCTGCAACCAGCCTTACTTTCCAAGCCAAACATACAGACACGGCAGAGCATAGCATACAGGGGGTAATTCTAAAATTACATTTCCTTCTTTCGACCTCCTGCGGCTGCAAAGAACGTCTAAGCAAATAAAGCGCGCGTCTCAAAGCCCGACGAGGCGCCCTGGTTTGCTCATTAAAGACGGTAATTAGCGTGTTCGCTTGGCATGCACAGCAGTTTTTCCTCTCTCCAAGCAGTGAGGCGACGTTAGGCGAAGAGCTCCTAACGTTCCCGTCCTGCTGCGTTACGAGGGAGACCGTAACGCAGCTGGAAAAAAGAAAAGCGCAGTGAAACTCTCGTTGGCCAGTGTATTTTTTTCGTCCGACAACTGCTGATTTTTCGCATTAGCCCAAAAGTTTGCAAAGATTAAACAGTGGAGATAATGCGAAAACAGTTTTAACTGCTGTTAGGTTTTTTCGATCTTTTTCTCCTGTAGATTTTGTAAAAATTAAGTTGGAGAATAAAAAGACGATGAATTATGATTGTAATAAATAGTGGCAGTGTCTTCTGTTGTAATACACTCGAGTCGAGTGACTTTTTCTTAGGATGTTGCTGTGTAGACTACTGCGTTCATAAATAACACGCTGCCTGAAGGCGGGCAGCATCGGGGGCGGTAAATTAAAGCTCAGGAAAGATTAAGAAGGCAAGAGTACGGAGGCGGACAACACTGGGGGCAATTGGAGAAATTACGATGTGCGATTTGAATTAAATTTATTTTTTTAAGTGCATTTTTCAGATATCTTCAGAAAAAAGCTTATATTTTCCAATATACAAACCTTTTTATTTCAAATGTTTTTCGATAATTTTCAAATACTTTTCCAATTCTTTATCGGTAAATATCCGATAATACTTTTTCGATACTTTTTTTTTTAAGATTTTCAAATCATGTTCAAATCTTTTATTAATTTTCAGATCTTTTCCGAGTCTTTGTTGATATCTTTCCAATATGTTTTCGATACTTTTTGATAATTTTTCGATACTTTTTCGATATTTGTTTGATACTCTCGATCCGTTTTCCATACTTTTTTAATGATTTTTAAATACTTTTTCGATACTTTTCCGATATTTTTCCGATACTTTTCCGATACTCTTTCGATACTCTTTCGATACTTTTCCGATACTTTTCCAATATGTTTTCGATAATTTTCAATAATTTCTGGGTACTTTTTCAGTATTTTTTCATAACTTTTCCTTACTTTCTCAATATACTTCACCGATACTTTTCGATTGTGTTCCGATACTCTTTCGATAATTTTTCGATACTTTCTCGATTCTTTTTCGATACTTTTTCTATATTTTTTCAATACATCTCCGACACTTTTCGAATATGTACCAATATCTGTTGATAACTTTTCCAATACTTTTTCGATATTTTATAAATTCTATTTCGATTCTTTTTCTATAATGTTCAGATACTTTTCCAATTATTTGTTTGTTTTATCAATATTTTCGATACTTTTTCGATCTCTCTTCGATGAATTTTCGATACTTTTTTCGATTCTGTTCTCGGACTTTTCCCATAATTTTTCGACAGTTTTTTAATACTTTTTCAGGTCACTTCGTCATTTTCCAAACTAAAATTCCCCAAAAGACAATTTTCACCACACCAAATCGTTTCTCTCATAAACTGAAATGTTTTCAATTCTTCTATTTACAACAAAATTGATTAAAACCCTCCATCCCCTCTGTTAAGTCGTCTTAATTAAGCTGTTTTCGATTACAGTTTATTGAGTCTTTGTGTGTCTAGCAGACGTTGGAACGTTGTCATTGATTGTGTCCGGTTACAATGCGTGCCCCGAGTTCATTGTTGTCTTATTTTATTTACTGCACGTGAAGTTTGACTTGAAGTTTATTATCTGCTGGGCGTTTCCCCCCTTTGCTCCACTCCGCTCAGCTCTGCAGGACGGCTAGGTGAACGAGGTCTCCGTTCTTGTCCTCGTCCTTGGTGGTCAAGCGAATCATCTTCAAGCTTGGCCATTGTGCTCCTTAACTGGCTCGTCCAGATTGATTTATCAAATACAAAAGTTTTTTATTGGTTTGATTCCGTGACGTGCGGGCGGCTTCCCGACGTCCGAGCTCCTCACTCTTTTCTATTCTCGGTCCAGCCTCAGTTGTCGAAGTAATCCGGGAAAGTTTTCGTCGATTTCGAGGGATGCTCAGTCTACATCATCCTTTCTGGATGACCAAAAGGGAAAGGCAGGAAAGAGTTGAGTAAACTGGTGCGACATGTGGCGATCATTTTCGTAATCAATGATTTCCTTTTTATTTTCTCTTCTTACACTTCCTTCCATCCTTTTTTTAATTTTTCTCTTTTTTCCTTCTTTCTCAATTTTGTCCTTTAAAATCAAAAAAAGTTTTTAATAAAAATCTTTAGTTTCTCAATATATGAAACAAATTCCTTTTGTTCCTTCTAAACATCTCAGTAATCGATATCCTGTTCCAGAATAGAAGTTGTCCTCTCTCCCTTATTGTTCTTGTTTCTTCAAGAAGAAAAATTCCGATATTTTTATGTTGCACTATTTTCAAATAAGTCCGGGAGACTCTACTAAAGAAGGTGCCATATGTTTAAAGCCCTGTCGGCCTGGCAAACTTTCCAGGACGCAAGAAATATTCTGCCTCGGCAAAGTTTTTCGCCGCTTTTCCGCCAATGGCCGGCAGGAGCCGTCGGGGGGCGGCGGCACACACGTTCAAGCAGTGCGAGATTGAGCTATCGGAAAGTTTAGTAAGAACATTAGCACCGTGAAAATTTTGCGCGGAATTCACTCGATTGCCTTCGGATCAGGCGCCAAAAGTTTTCCTGTTGTGTTTTTCGCCACGCGAACTTTTTCGACTCCCCTTTTTGGCTATCTTCCTGCAAGGCTTGACTGCCTTTAAATTGAGAATAGGTTGACACCAACCTATTGGCGTAACTCGTACGATGTCGAGGTGATAAATATTATAATGAAGACCATTTTTATTCTCCACGATTTACTCGTCGAAAATATATCGATACTTTTTTGATATTTATCGAGTTAATCACTCTTTTAATCAAGGCGAATGTTTTCGATAAAATCTTCAACTTTTACAATCCTTTTCCAATAATTTCGATACTTTTCCGATAATTTGTCGATACTTTTTCCAGATTCTTTTCTATACAATATCGATACTTGAGTAAGAACTTGTGTAGATAGTATTTTCTGGATACTTTTGAAATTCATTTCCGATAATTTTTCGAAACTTCTTCGAACCTTTTTCGATTCTTTTCTGATAATTTTTTGAAATTTTTTCGATACTTCTATATATTTTCGATACTTTTTTTCGATAATTTTCCGATATTTTTGCGATACTTAGCTGATACGTTGCTATATATTTCCGGGAATTTTCGGATGATTTTCGATATGTTTCCAAATTTTTTATTCCTTCATTTCCGATATTTTCCCATAATGTTACGATACTTTTCCGATAATTTTCGATATAATATCGATACTTGCTCGACACTTTCTTAATACTTTTCCGATACTTTTGAGATTCATTTCCGATAATTTTTCGAAACTTCTTCGAATCTTTTTCAACTCTTTTTCGATTCTATTATGATACTTTTTCGAAATTCAATACGTCTATATATTTTCGATATTTTTTTGATAATTTTCCAAAATTTTTGAGATACTTTTCTGAAACCTTTTTCGATATGTTTCCAAATATTTTCTGTTCTTTTTTTATTCCTTCGTTTCCGATATTTTTCCATAATGTCACAATACTTTTTCGATTATATTCCGGTACTTTTTGACTCATGTTCATTCCCTTTCCATACTTATTCAATTCTTTTCAAACATTAAACATTAAAAACTTCGATCCTTTTTTTCATATATTTATCGATAATTTTTCGATACTTATCGAATACTTTTTCGAAACTGTCGATACGATGATGAATGTAGCATACACAATCTTACATTCCTCAAAATGTAGAAATTTAATATCTGCTTCGGAAACTTTTAAATCGCATTCCAAACGCGAAAAAGGGGAATTCCTTTACATTCAAGGTACATTCGCGCTCGCACAAGGGAATTCCCACCTACTATCTCGTCCGGAGTGTAGTATGTTTGCGTCGTGAGTCCGTGTGGGTGTTGGCGCTCTTCATAAATTTAAAATTACCACGGCTCGGGGAAGCGGCAAAGAAAAACACAAAAGAAAAACGCATGGCCAAACAAACTGTGCGGTGCGTCCTGAGGGCGAATGCGCCGGGACGAGCATTTGGCGTTCGGCGTAATCCCGTTATTATAATACACTTGACGCGCGCGTCCCTTCACTGCTCGCCCTGCTGCGTGTGTTCTTTCTGTTTTTTTTTTCTTCTTTTCCGCTATCTTCCTGGTTTCCAGCTTCTTTCCACACAGAGTATGGAGCACTTTTTGTGCGGTTCGGATGCGCGCAATCAGTTCGACACCTTTTTATTTAAACTTTTCCGGCTTTTTGTGGCCTTTGTAGTCGTTTTTTTATTTCATTTCGTCTACACTTTATGTGATTCAACACTGAATAATTTAAGGGAATATATTTGCCTTTGGGAAAGAAATAAAGTGTTTTGTTTTGGGTTGAAAAAAGGAACAGGAGAAATTACCACTGGAATTTTTGATATTTTTTTTAAGAACGCACGTTTAAAAAAAGTATCGATACTTTTTTTAGTCGATTTCGATGTATTACAATTCGATATATTAAAAAATATAGTATTATATATAAATATTTAGCAATATTTCAGTGTTTTACTGTTTTGAAAGTTTACATTTCCAATTAAAAAATCAACGTCCAATATTTAGAAACGAAAAAACCGAACAAAAAATTGAGGTAAACGTTTCTAACCTATCATGTTATTTTCAAACTGAGGGGTTATATCTGCTAGTGACTGGTAAATTTGAGCATTTATCTATCTATCGAATCGATGTAACAGATAGAAATAGTAGAATCAACGACATGTCAAAGGTTGTGATATTTCAACCGTTTTTTTCGCTCTTGAACGAGATAAACAAGTTTTGCATTGTTGTGTTTGTGCCTCTGTGCATTGTGCACTAACACTCTAAACCACTTTATTCCGGGCTGCGTTTTTGCCCCCGCGATGCGCGCAAATCGTCTTTGTGCCAAGCAGATTTGTTAGTTTTTGTCGGGCGGACATTTATGCGCTGTTAACGAAACGGACGGCGGAAACAATGAAACTATGAGAGCATGAAACGGTCGGTCGTTGGTTTTGGCTGGCGGCGGCAGCATCCAAACCGCCACCACGATGCTACACTGTTGGAAGTGTTGCACACCGGAGAGCACTTAATTACGAGGGTAATGGGCGGTTCGCCTCCCGCTCACTCGCTCTCTTTTGTTGTTATCTCTTATACTAGCCGCCCCCAACCGGCCCCAAACCGCCTCAGTGCAGTATGTGTATATTAGGAGGATGCATTAGTAACAATGTGAGGATATTCATGCGGTGGCGATCGTTAATATATATTTTGTGATCTAAAAAATAAAAATATTCAAAAATTCGACGAACTTTTTTTTATTGTTTGTGATAAAAATGTCTGTGATTCTTTTTTTTTTAATTTTCTACTAAAGGTGTTCGACCAGTCAAAATTATAATTGCGAATATTAATTATTTTAATAATAAATAATAAAGAAACGAAGCAGAATTAAACAAAACAGAATAATTCATACGAAAAGCAAGGAATATCATAAATGAAAAATTGAAGAAACGAAGACGTAATTGTTCCGATCCAATCAGGCAATCATTATCTCAGCATCTTTATCGCGTTTGGAGCGAGCACAGCTGGACGTTTGGGATAACAGCAGCAGAATAGCAGGATGAAACAGGGTGGGCAACACCGGATATTGCAATATTTCCCCGAGAGCACCCGACATCCGAGGGCTTCTTTCACGGGCCATCGGACATGCTCGGATGTTACCCGCCGCTTCCATAGCCACCACCAGACAGCCAGCTACCCAACCACTAGCCGCCCGACCGCACGTTCAATTATTGTAAAGTGCAAAGTTTCCGAGCGCCACACGTCCCCGAATATTACCAACTTCAAGCCGAAACTATCACTACATTGCTTATCCCTCTGTGCCATTCATTGTCCGACATTTCCCTTGATGCACAAAAGTAATCCACCCCCAGAGAAAAATAAAATAAAACCTACAACTATTCAATATTCAACGAAAGTAAAGAAATTCTTCCAGGGAAAACCAGTAGTAAAATGTTCCTGGACTACGATAAAAAGCAAATGTGTTGAAGAGTATCGAAAGGAAATGCTATTGAAAAAAAGGAAATAAAGAAAAAAAATGTAAGGAAAAAAAGAGGAAAAGTGAGGAATAAAGTCGAGAAATGAGAGATAACAAAGCAAAAGTTAGGAATAAAGAAAGAAAAATAAAGAGTACAGAGGAAAAATGAAGAAAAAAAACAGAGGAAAAATGGAGATGAAGAGAAAAAAACACAGGAAATGCATGAGATAGTTGGAAAAAGGAATGTGGAAAAACAACAAGTGTACATGGAAATAGAATAAATTCTTAATAAAATGAAACTTAATTCAAATATTTTGGGTTGATCTAACTATGATTTTAATCAATCCAAAGTTTGATAATATTTCTAGCTGATATTGATTGATTAGAGTTTCTCTTTGAAAAACATTAAAATAAACACTTTTTCATAAATTATACCAAATAGTTTGTACATCATAAGAAAGTAGATTAAATTTTCCATCAAATACAGTATCAATCATTTCCTTTGATCAAATCTAACTATGGTTTTAATCAATTCAAAGTTTGTTGAAATTTCTTACACCTAGTCATGGTGTTTCTCATTGAAAAATATTAAAATAAATACATGCCTACAAATTACACTAAATTAGTTCATTCATCTTTCTAATGATGAATAGACTAAGATTGAATTCTGTGTCAAATAAGAAAAAATAAAACAGAAAAAGTGAGGAATCAAGTCAAAAAATGAGGGATAACAAAGGAAAAATGAGGCATAAAGAAGGAAAAATGAAGAGTACAGAGGAAAAATTAAGAAAAAAAGAAGAAAAATGAGGAAGGAAAGAAGAAAACAAAGGAAAAGCATTGAGACAGTTGGAAAACAGTGATGTGGTGAGACAACAAGTGTCATGAAATTTACTTTTGCGTGCAGCTGTGCACAGAGCCACACACGGTGAAAATGTAAGCCGACCGACATTTTCTTGCTTTTCCACTTCAATTCCGGTTTTTCTCACCTCTCTCTCTCTCTCTCTCTCTCTGCTCTCTGGGTTGGGTTTAAAGCGAATCCTCATGTGAAGCGGCGTAAAATTCGCGTGCATTTTATCATTCGCAATGCAATGCGCTCGCGTTTCAATGATATTGGAATTCGTTCCGCAAATGTTCGATTTCAATATTACGAACGCATCTCTCCACCGCCTGCCGCCTCCATAGCTGCCGCCACCATCTCATCGTCATTGCCACCGCTTGAAATATGCAAAATACAGACGGCATGCATCAGCAAGGAGTAACGCGCGAGAAATGCAAAGATTAAAAAATGTTGAATGCTTGTCAAACACGTTAGGCGAATACTTTTAACGATTTTTTCTCAAAAAAAATTAAATAGTGGATTAATGATGTTTCCACATATACTAGATTTAATAGATTCGTTTAGGAAACAGAAGAAATGCATAAAAAGGTTTTAATATGTTTTTAATGACATTTTAATCAACTTTAAAATTCGTAGAATTATTAGCATTTTTTCAATTCCACCGAAAACAATATAATTTAGTCCAATTGAAAAAGATAAACAAAGTTTCCCAACCATTACATGAAAGTGGAATAAATTCTTAACAAAATGAAACTTAATTCAAATGTTTTGGTCTGATCTAACTATGATTTTATTCAATCCAAAGTTTGGTAAGATTTTTAACTCATATTGATTTAGTGTTTTCTTTGAAAAACGTTGAAATAAGCAACTTTTCACAAATTATACCAAATTAGTTTGCCCATCATTAGAAAGTAGATTAAATTCTCTGTCAAATAAAATATCATTCATTTTCTTTGATCAAATCTAACTATGATTTTAATCAATCCATAGTTTATTAAAATAACTTCCTCATGGTCATGATGTTTCTGTTTGAAAAACAATAAATTAAGGACATTTCTACGAATTCTATTAGAATTTCTTGAACATTCTTAGAATATCGATTAAATTCTTAATACCATTAAGTTTAAATCAAATATTTTGGTCAAATCTAACTATGGTTTTAATGAATTCAAAGTTTGTTGAAATTACTTACCAATAGCAGTAGTGTTTCACTTTGAAAAACAGTAAAAATAACACATTAGCACAACTTATACATCATTGAACATGGTTAGAAAATAAACTAAATTATCAATAAAATAATGTGTGTTTCAAGTATTTTGCTTAAATCTAACTAAGGTTTTAATCAATCCAAATTTCATAAAATTACTAATTCATTCATAGAGTTGGTGTTTCTCCTTGAAAAAATAATGAAATTAATATATTTCCACAAATTGTAATACCAAAGAAATGATACTATAGAAAAATAGATGAAATTATCAATAAAATGAAGTATAATTGAACAGATTTGGTGAAGTCTAACTGTATTACAATCAATCAAAAATTTCCATCTATCAAAAGTTAAAATTACAAACATATTTTAATAGTGTCTCTCCTAGAAAAGTAATAAAATAAACAAATTTCCACAAACTATACTAAATGTCTTTGAACAGCCTTAGAAAATAGAATAAATTCTCAATGTATTACAAGAAGAAAATAAGTAGAAATATGAGTAGATCATTAGATAAAATCAATTAAATGCAATACAAATTCATCTCAATTTATATTTATTCGACATTATCAGCTTTATCCAGATTTGTGGATCGCATTACTGTTGGCTTTCATAAGATATGTTGGAAGAGCTATAGAGCTATGTCGGGGAGGTGGTGAATATGACGCAAGAAGAACGACGCCGGCCCCCATGAGGGTGCGGCACGCTGAATCCGAGCTTTATTTATGTTTGGCTGCATAGTCATTGTCGGCGTGGCGATAGCATTACGTGCTAAGATGGCGAACGCCATACAACATACTGTGAGCCAGTATAACCCATATCTACACGCCGATATACACATCGTGTAAGACCCACACACTGGCATTGTGTACCCTCGGCGTTGTTTCCACAGTAAATTACACCCCCGCCGCCACACGAGCGACAGTAATCTCTTCAGATGCGAGCAAGCGCGCGAGCGGGGGTTCGCTCTTCTAATTTAGCATCCTTTTGCTAGTTTTCCCCGGCGTGTAGCCAGGGTAGATGGGAGCGGTCGGGAGCGGTTCCAAGCAGTTGGGTATATGTCCTGGCTGTTTGTTGGGAGCGGCACACCCCACTGAGGGTGAAAGGCAGTCGAGTAGAAACGACTAAAACCGATGGCGAAACGCAGAAAGCAAAACATCATCAAGCATCAACAGCAAGTTGATGACAAAACATCTTTGGGAGCGACAATAAAAACGATTTTAACATCATTCGCCAATTATACTACAACAGAAATGTAGGGATATCCCTACTCTACTCTAAGGTCCACAACAAGAAAGAAAGGGAGACGAAAAAAGCTCGATTTTTACGATTCGCTAACATCTTAACGTTACTTCTCCAAGTTTCGACACCACTTCTGATCGCAGGACCAACTATAGTGTGTAGGAAAAATCTCCCCGCCCTTTAACACTAAATTGTCGTCCCGTGTCCGAGTGGATTAATTGGCTATAAAACCCCGATGGCTTTCGCTCTGGACGCTGCTTGACCTCTCACGTTCACCCACACCCACCACTCTTCCGGGGCTCCGCCACGAAAACCCCTGGCCTCTATCCAAAGCTCCCCGCACCCTGTGGGCCTCCCGTTGCGAGGCGTTGGTGCAGAGCTCCTGGAAAACCTGGAAAGGCGAAAGGGTCGTTGCTTTTGTTTTATTGCCCGTCACGGGTATTTTACCACTCAACCATTAGGTCTACGACGAGTCATAGCGTGTGGTCTCCGTAGCGAAATTAACCCTAATAGGTTTTAATGTGGCTTGTATGTGTTGGCCCCGTAAACCTCTCGCTCGCAATATTTACACTCGTAAAACTACTCCCAGCGCAATTCCAACCAGGCAGAACCGGGAAAAATGGAGCACCTCGCTTCCAGGCTATGCCAAGGAGCATTAAAAGATCTTCATAATTTTTATTTAAACACCAATTCCTTTCGTTCTTCGGATGGCGCGAATGCATTTATAATCATTTCTTGGAGGTCGTTGGAGGAGAAGAGGGAGGTCCTGTATGCCTGAATGCCGAGACTGGTAATTCCCGTCCATAAATTTCGATCCGGGCTTTGCGGCCCCTGTGCATTTTTCGTTGTTTTAGATTGCGTCACCAAGGGTCTCGGAAATGTCACGACCCCCTGGGGCGAAACGGAACGCGCGAAGGCAGAAGGCTTTTGCGATTCTCGCATGTTCCTAGCATTGCTTTCATTTTTTTTTTGCTCGGTTGAAGTAATTTATAGTCGGCGGTGAAACTGGGGAAATTACACCTGCATTGTCTCAATCTCCTTCGAGTGTGAAAGGGAGGTGGGTGATTGGTAAAGGGTAGAGGGAATGGGGTAAATGCGGTCAAATTATTATAGTCATTGATTCAGGCAGGGAGAGGCAGGCATGCTGGAACGGCAGGCGTCTTCGATACATTTCTCGGACAGATTTATGCGGCAATCAATTTCGGATTACGAAATCCAATTGGCACAAATCTATATACGCACGGAGTGACATTCTTGCCTATATTCATTATCTGGTAGTGTTCTTCTTTGTTGCTTTTGCCTTCCATCTTGGACTTCTTCATTTTGGTGTCTACCTTTGGACTTCCACCTTCTACTTAGGGACTTCCTCTCTGTGCCTTCCACTTTCGGCCTTTGGAGATTCACCTTCTGTCTTCTTCCATTCTCTACCATCGTACACCTTCTGCATTCGGGCTTGCACTTTTTGCCTCCTTCCATCTTCGGACTTCCACCTTCTGCTTTCTTCCGTCTTCCTGTGCCTATCACTTTGCTTTAGATGGCTTTGGACTTTCATCTGCAATCTTGGTCTTTTCACCAGTTGTTTTCCACTTTTTCCATCTTCTAACTTCTTCCTTCGGACTTCTATCCTCTGTCTTCTTCCACCTTCTGTCTTAGGACTTCCTTCCTGGGTCACTTTCTGCCTTTAGGCTTCCACCTTCAACCATTCTCTCCCTTTAGACTCCCACCTTCTACTTGACTACTTCTACCTTCCATCCCTGTATCTCCAATTCCACTTAAAACTGATTTTCCCAGTGTAAATATCATACACCGCGTGTGCATTAGTATGAAACTATTCTACGATAATATATACCACCCTCCTCTCTTCTCCTGCGTGCTCTAGATATCGGCACAAGCAAATGTGCATGATCTTTGCACATCTCGAGGGCGAATGTCGCTTAATTGCCAATTTACACGAAGAAGATGCGAAGATATGTCTCATTCCGCCAGGGCTGGTGCCAATTTGGCAAGTAGCACGCGCACGAATTGCTCTATAAAATTAGTCGTCGTAAGCGAGCGAACGAACGGCGGCGGCGGCATTTGGCCTAGCCCGCCCCCGCCTTTGCTTTCGTGCTGCGCTCTCCGATATCGTGCCTATGATAAATTTCCACCGAGAGCCATGATTTCGAAACGAGGAGACGGCGACGCTGTGGCGGCAGTGGAGGCGGCGGCGCCATTATGTTAATGACGTCACGACACGCATACACGACGCGGCGCAAATTTGTTTATCGCGCATTTCGCTTCATTAATCGCGCAATAATCACAAATTGCGCTTGTAAATTAATTACGCCGGCGGCGACGTTGGCGGATGTGTTGTGTTTGGGAGGCTTGGCCGTCGCTTGGGGGCCATTGGGGGGCGGCTGTGGGGGGTGTTGGCGAGGCAATAGGGTGGTTTGGCAATAAAATTTGCCCCCGCAGAAAAATCGAGTGAGGACGTAAACGCGTGTCGCCTCGCCACATGTTCATTATTACGCTATAAAACGAAGGCTTGGCGCCGGATTGTTATCGGTGGGTGGGCGCTGCCTCCGAGGACAATATCGAGGCACA
Source organism: Mimaenictus wilsoni (assembly GCA_027575185.1). Lineage (NCBI taxonomy): Eukaryota > Metazoa > Arthropoda > Insecta > Coleoptera > Staphylinidae > Mimaenictus > Mimaenictus wilsoni. Next base: position 2,891,996 of record JAODAC010000006.1, on the reverse strand, counting down.
TTGATGCCGGCTTAGATTGAGATTTGAAGGCGTTAAAAGCGGTCGCATCCGTTTTTAATGAGTTTCGAAATTTAATTCTATTCGTAACTTTAGAAAATGGTTACAGAAGTTGTCTAAATTTTACTTTAATGATATAGTAATCAATAGATGTTGCCAGAATAATTATAATTTCGTTCTATCATTATTTTATTGAATATATTCATTATTTCTTATAATATATTGTCATGACAATAACAACTTTTTAGAAATACCAAAAAATGATTAGTTTCGAAAAATTTAAATTCTAGCCAGAATGGTGCATAAAGTTGCCCAAAATAACTTAAACTATTAAATATTTACCAACAGAGGGCAGTCGTTTACGTATTTTACTTAAACTAATCTCATCTAACTTCAGTTTGACTTAACCTCACATGAATGGAGTTGTACAAAAATGTCCCCACGTTTATTTAGTCTTTTACTCGAAATTATAGATGTCTTTAGTCATACATTGACTCTTCGTCGATAGAGGGCAGCTTGCAAGCGTGTATATGTTGACTGTACATCAATTGCGGTCAGCAGATTAATTATTATGAAAGTATACGTAACAATCACTATTCTATAGCTAAAAAAGTTGCCTACATTAACACAACCTGTCAACAACGTTTCAATAGATGTCAGCACCTTTAAAATAACCCGTATTTTCCCAAATTCTTCGTCATGACAATAATAATTATCAATTCAACCACCTCTTTTCGGTTTGTCATTTTATCACCGATAAAACACAACGCTAAAAATCGACTAATCACTAACTGTTTGGTTCGTATCACCCGGGTCAGACACTTGTACATTAAAATCAATTTTCTAATTAGTTTTGCATCCCCTGCACCACTAAAAATAACTTTTAAAGAAATCTTTAAATTTTGTATTCCTTGTTCCTTATTTTTTCTTTCCGTTTTCACTATTTTTCGCCCTAGACTTGTTTATATACTTCAGCAACATGATATATGCCACCCCAAACTGCAAAGAAACATCTTCCCCGATATTGCGTCTTGTAGATAAAGAGTAAAAGTGTACTAAACACATACATAAAAGATTAACCGCCGGGGCAGATCTCGTCTTGTCCGGTAATCACTCACGGCGTCGGTTTGGCTGTTGCAAACTCACCCCCACCGCCATAGCATGTCGTTGTCGCCTGCCTCCTTCGACAATGACTTGGTAGCAAGTATACTTAGAAAGGAGGGATAGGAAGGAAAGAAAGTGGCATGGGGTACGTCTATTCTCGTGTGTTTTGTACATAGCTCTGGCAACAAAACAACATGAACATGCGATCGCCTAAGGAGCTGTCTGCTCGACATCATTTGTCACTCGTCAACCGTCGCCCAGCAGCGCGTTCCAAAAGGTTTTTCCCCACGCTTTCCGCGAGGGACATGCTGACTTATTACTTACGAGACTCTACAGGACTACAGTGACTCAAATCAGGGACGAAGGACAAATGAAAGTGAAACCGAAAATATTAACGCAGTCTTGTAGATTATTTTTCAGTTTAGTTTTGAGTTCATTTATTTATATTCCTGCAATTATTTATATTCCTTCACTTATTTATATTCTTTCATTACTTTATATTCCTCGTTCCATGTGAGATTTTTGAGGGAAGACGAAGATTTTCTCTATGTAGAGAGAGGTTCTGGGAAAATGGGAAAACGTGTGGTAAGGCTAGGGAAGGAACGATTTCGGGAGCAAAAGTTTTGCTCGCTGGAAGCGAAAAGACGCGCTCTTGGGAGCGATAATAGCAGCGGCAAAGCGAGTCGATGCCGAGCTTACTTCCGTTCGGTTGATTACTGATGGCAGATCGAGATTAGCCGCGCTCAATTTTCGTCCTCTTTTCGTTCGCCATTTTCCCGGGATTCTGATGCGCTCGATTACAACAAACACTCGAGATATGCTTCTCGCGCTGCAATTTCCAAACCCTTTGCTCAATTTTCAGCCTAGCTGTTTGCACATTGAAAATGACACGAAAAATAGACCCAAAAAATTGTATTCCTTACATGTTTTGTAGATAACGTTACATCTTTTATAGATAATGTTACTAATCTTCTCTGCCAACAAGATGTTATGTAAACAAACAACATGTATGCAAAATATCCTTATTATTTAATATTCCAAGCGATTTCCAACATTTCCCAAGAATGTCCAACGTTTCCGAAAGTTCTCCAACGATTTCTAAACATACTCGACGATTTTCCAGAATATCCAATGTTTTCCAACATTTTTCACCGCGTTCCAAACCATTTCATTAGTGCAGATCTTATCACAACCATTTTCCCTCACCGTTTTCGTCACATCAATCTTATCACTTCGTGAATTTCGTGATATTTTACGACATTGTCTCTTTCGTGCCTAATTATTCAATTTGCGATAATGCACTACGATATTTCGCACAAAATCTCGGCTCCTGACTTGTTTTTCCCTTCCTCCGTTCATCCTTCTCTCCTTCAGCAGAGAAGAGGACGGTAGGGAAAATTGAGTCTTTTGCTGAAATAAGGTGCGAAAGGTGCACGGTTGTAAAATCGCCTGCGAAACGTTGAGCGATGATGCTGGCGTCGCACATCGCGAATTTTACGCCGCTATTCCGCATCGTCGCGCTTTATAATACGTCAATCATTTGAGATACATTTTTAAGGCGTCGCGCCACCTTGAATATAAATAAAAGCCGGCATTTCTTTGCCATTCCCAACCTCTCAACTACTTCCACCTAGGGGGATTTAACCTCTGCCCTTCGGCGGCATTCATCTTCGAACGTCTGCTAAATATATGTTTAACATTTTCATAAAATTGTGATTTCTTATTCTTGCTATAAAAATTCAACTTTTACTAAATCTTGCTTTTTTATTGTTTCAGGTGAGTGCTAGTAGTACATGATTTATCGAAGGTTTGGTTGTTGGAAGTTTAAGGGTATGTACAAAGGGGTTTTGTATGATTGATTGTCTATATTAAATGTTATAACTTTATTTACAATATTTGAAATTTTATTATTAAAAGAATTACACACAAATTTTAGAAATGATAATAAGATTAAACTCGAAACTTAAAAAAAACTAAAAATATTAGATTTAGATAATATAGGTGTCATCTAGCGAATGTTTTTCGACCTTTGCCAACTTAAGAGTATCGATACCAGCTGTTTTGTATAAGATATTTTAATTTGGATGATTAAAATGTTAAAAGTTGATCTCCTAGTGATTAAACATTAATATTAAAAATATTTGTGAAAAAAAAAACTCGAAAACTTACGAAAAATACTAAAAATATTAGTTTTAGATACTATAGCGCTATCCAGCAAATATTTCTCGAACTATACCCAGTTAAGAGTGCATGTAATAGCTGATTGCCGATATTTTAACGATGTAACGAATAGTCTATTTCTATATTGCATTATAATGAAATAATGCCAGTAATTTAAAAATCCTGCTGAATTTTACACTTTTGTATGTAAACTAAAGATTTTTTATATAATTGTAACACGTTTCTATATGAACGTTCGTGATTTGAGAAGGACGATAGAGCAAAATGTGTGGTACTCTCAGGACGAAGTCGCTGAATGGGCCTCGAGAGGTCGACCAGCCAACAGCAGCAGTGCAGTAGCAGCAGGAACGTGCTTCATTAAATTTTACGCCGCTTTGCGCCTCTCCTCAAAACTGGCGCTAGCGCTGTTTGTCTTGTGCATTTTCAAGAATTGCTCAACCCTTAACCGGCCAAAGCCGCGCCCCTCTACCGCTCTGACGACATCAACTCGTTTTCCATTCATGCTTTTAACGATTCCTGCAAAATGTCAATGGCTCTCTCTTTACTTCTTTATACCACTATGGTTTCCACCTGCTGCAAACTTTCATGCACACCAATGTTAGTAGAGTAACATAAAGTAACTATTAGAGTAAAAAGAAAAGGAAGAAAGTCACTTGATTAATCCACACACGTTTTCTTTGTTCATCTCGAACGTGATCACGGCGATTTTCCGCACGAAAATCGCTCGGTGTAATATTGCTCACTAATTTCCTCTGGGAAGTACGTATAGTTTCATGGTTGGGGTATTTTTCACACTTTTCATACTCACACGTACATATTGTACATACACATTTACACATATACATGTTTGCATCTGTATATGTACAGACACATATACATATACACATCACATGAACACACTAAGTGCATATTTGCTTGCCGAAAAATTATAGTCGAAAACTTGCAAGTGAGAGAAGATAAAACGTTTTTCTTTGTTTTTTTTCTTCTGTGCCACACTTTTAGTTATAGTTGCTTAACGGCACCGTCCTGCGACGCGTCGCCTGCAACTTTTCCATGCCGATGTAGCGGCGGCGGCGGTGGCGGCAGTACAAGGGGAAATTTCGTGCTCGCGAACTTTTTAATGACACTTTATTACTTGCCAAAGTCGTGGCGTGCCTTATAATAGCATTTCCCCTCGTGGATTTTCCGCTTTCTGTCCGTGTACGAGTCGTTTTTTTTCTCGCTGTGGCTTTGTTGTGTACACGTGTACGAAGTTCTGGTGGGCAAATGTCGGAAAATATATTGAAATCGTATTTTAATCTCATATCGCAGAGTTGGGTAGAGTTGCGGATGAAGTTGTAGTTGTGGAAAGACGGGAAAATGGGCGGAAAAATTGCGATACAAGTTGGGTGCGTAAGTCTACATTATTATCGGGAAATTGAGGCAAGGTAAGAGTAGTAGACTGCAATGCAGTGCAGTAGAAATGTAGAAAATCGAGCAAATTCAAGCAAATCAACGCTGAATAAAGTTGGATAAAGTCGATTCCGACATTCCGCGGGCCTGCAATCCATCTTGTCTAATTTGTCGCAATGTCGCAATTGCGGAAGTTGGTGTAATTGGTCTTTTCCTGACTCTTTCAATGTTACTTCTTTTTAGAAAGCTTGGAAAAGAATTTTTTGAAGTATTAAAACATTTTTAGTTATTAGCTATTATTTATTAATATATAAAATTACAAATGACTTACAGAAAATTATAAAAAAAACACTGAAATCTACAAAAAACAGGAAAAATTACTAATAATTACCAAAAACTTACAAAACCTTACAAAATAGCACATAACTTCAAAAGAATTGAAGGAATTTTAAATAATACTAAATTATACACAATTTCTTTATGAAAACTAATACTAGTTTTCTTAAGGTTTTCTTTTTCAACTTTTTTACAATTTGCGATGCTACCTGTGTCTGCGCCTGCCTCAAAGGCAAATAGATGCAAAAAGTGCAGTTTTCAACACGCATCCTCTCCCTCGGAAAAGTCGGTAATTCACAGGCGGCAAAGGAGGCCCCCGTCCCGGAAAACTGATCAAAGGCGCGCAAGATGCGCGAGCCTCCAGAGAGCCTTCCTGCTTTTGGCGTTTTCCTCGTGTTTTCCACGTTTGTGTGCGCCAAGCGTGCAAAGCCCTCGTTCAAACACACAGATAGAAATACTCCCCATCCACATAAACCTCCTCAGTCACATGAACAGAAGGGCACACGTGTATGGAGTGAAATATCGTGGAACACATACATTCGGCGGGAATATTGGCGCGTGTTTGCGCCGCATTTGCGAGTTTGCAGCGTTTCCCAATCAGTCGTCGGGCAGGTAAACGGGCCTCGAGGGACGTACGCCGGACGGCCACGTAGCTAACTCACGTCTCCCCAGGGTGACGACCACCTCCCGGCTCGAAACTCTCTTTCTGCCACCATCTGAAGCTTCCCAGTTGCTTCAATTCACGCTGGGGGTGGTTGTGAAGGTGGTTTTGGACTGCTGGAAGGTGGTTTGAAGGTGGTAGAGGCTGGTTTGGAAGTAGTAGAGGTTGGTTTGAAACCAGAGGGTGGTTTGGAGGTGGCAGAGGCTGGTTTAGAGGAGGTAGAGGGTTGCGAAACTATCGTCGGCATAACGATAAATTCAAGCACTTTTCCTCCGGTTTTCATTCCTTCTCAACATTCGGTTTTCATGCACATAACTCGGCAGTTTGCCGAGATGGACATTGCGTACGCCCCAGGCGTGCTTATAGCCTTCAGAACTGCCCACGAACGAAATGTTCGGAGTTTTCGGTTTGTCCGGGGCCAGCCCAAATGCGCACCGCGTCGTGTTTGTTAACGACGTACGCATCGAACCATTACGTACATTCACACGGACATTTCACGAGTTTTCCGAGTGCAGTTTGGCACTTAAATAAATCGGCCGCCTACTCACGACCAGCCCTTCCCTCAAAGGCATAACAGTGTAAACAATAACAATTTTCTCGGGCGCAACGACTGGGGAATATCCATCCACTCAAGTCGAGTGGTAATAGTCTGGGAAAGATTTAATGAAAATTGTCAACAAGCAGATTTTTTGGTCTACGTTCATTCTGAACGTATATTTAAGAATTTAATTTTGTCTTGATGAAGACCCATCCTTGTCCACCTTCTGATCCCGATTCTCCATCGTCGGCTCCTGCTGTTTCTTATTCTCCTTTCTTGGTGCAACACCCACTGTTCCATCTTCTTCTCTAGGAGAAGAGACTAATGAAATTATTGCTAAGAACCTCCCTCTCTCATTCGTCCTCCCCCTTCCCGCTTCCACCCTACACTTTTTTAATTATTCTGATAGTCCACCTATATTCCTCTTCAACTTGAAAACTTACTATGAGATACCAATCAATTTACATTAGTTTCCATCGTTGATTAGACTTTAAGGAGTGAAGCTTGCTCTGTAATTATCGAAAGATGCAACCATATTTTTCACAATTAGGCATGGGATTTGTTTTTGGCCCTACTCTGTCGTTCAGTTAATCAACTGTCTGCTTTTCGTATGCCTCCAAGGGAACTAACAGGCTTAAACACTGAAAACTGCAGTAAACCTGCGAGTTGACGCCTTGGGCGGGCGGAAAGCAAGGGTGAAAAGACGTGCCACGAAAAGCCTAATAACGTAGGAAAAGCTATACTTTCTCATCATTGGAGGCTTCGTGGAAATTCTTGGGGAACTTAACTGGTATTAGCAGTATTAGACAACCGTGATGAGATATGTTGCGATCGTGTCTTGTAACCGTAATGTTATAATGATTCCTTCCTAGCCTCATGGTAAAAGTTGATTTGCGGACATTTAATCGAATGAACTTTTTGTCGAAAGGTGAAAAAGAAAACAATTGTTGAATGTTCATTTCTTCGAATTTACATTTTATCTTTTTCTTTAATAATTTCTGGGGTCTTATATCAAAGTTAGAAAAAGCTTCGTTAAGCGAATTTTGATTAAATGCATTTTCGATGAAATGACATTCGATAAAATGACCCAAAAATTTGAAAAACATGTTTTGGTAGGATATTAAACTGAAACTTTGTTATTTTTAAATTTTATTGGTGCATTTATTTATTTAGATGAATTTCGATGAAATGTCCGCTCGACCAAATGACCGATAATATAAAAACTATTTTATATCTAACTGCTGTCTGCAAATTGCATCAGTATTTTATTGAAAGTAATGAAAACATATTTTGACCAGTTACTAAACTGGAAGTCCTACTTTTTTGAATGAATTTCGATGAAATTTCCGTTCTACCAAAAGAACTATGTCAAAAACTATTGGATAAATTTCAGTGAAACGTCTATTCGATGAAATTACCTTCGGTGAATTCACACCAAAGCATGAAAACTATTTTGTCCGTTATATAACAGCAATTGTTTATTTTCTTTTATTTCCAAGGAACAATTTTTGTTGAACTTCGACAAAATGCCAATTCGATATAAAAAATCTCCGATAAGAATACTCAAAAATATAATAGGGCTATGTGGTGTATCAATATTTTATAAATAGTAAAGAAATTTTCGTTTATGGTTATTTCGATGAAATGCCCATTCGATGACAGTCGATTAAATGAATTTCGGTAAAGTCGCCCAAAATAAGAAAACTATTTGAGCAATATATAAAACTTTGAGCTAATTTTGTCAAAATGTCCGTTCGACGAAATGACTTTCAATGTCACCCAAAAACTGTATTATGTTTATAGTAGCAATACATTATTACATGCAACAAAATTTCAGTTATATGATTTTCGATGAAATGCCCATTCGATGAAATGACCAACAATTCGATAAAGTAACCGTCGATTAACTGTCCAAACTCAAATAATTACAAGAAATACCAAAAATTTCCAATTATTCTATTATATCCTTAAATTAAATCACTTAAAAAGCAATTTGACGAAATTTTAGGTTATAAATTGTCAGATAAACGTGTTTTTAGAAACATTTTGCCGCAATTTCACCGTTTAAATACCGTCTGTTTTTATTGTCCACCGTCCGGGTAGCGCTCTCTGCTACTGCACGGTGACACAACCTGTTGCCATTTATGCACATTTAAAACTTGTAATGCGAAACTTGACTTTAATTTCGTGGGCGTCCCACGGGCACGCCTCGGGTAACGCGTAAATGATACACTTCCAGCAGCACCCACGCGCGAATAATATGCGAAAATCAGGCTTTAATGATGTTGCTTATGCGCCAAGCACGACGCGTTGGCGCTTTTTTTCTCGTAAGTGGCCCCAGCAAGGCTTTAATTGAGGTGAAAGTTTGTCAAGTGCGTTGTTCATATTTAAACGATTAAGTGCTTTATTAAGTTTAAATTATTGTGTAGCCGAGTTTATAACGAAATTATGTGCCTCCTGCATTCTGTTCATACCAGTTCATACCGGTCGGTCTGGGGTCCCCGACCCCTCCTGGATTTGAGATAGACTGCGTAGAGATGGACTGGGTCGTCGTGCTTGGTCTCTTCGTGGTTTTGGGGGAGAGAAGTGGGCGAAATTATGCCCATTTATTCACTGATGGCTGCGAAACGGTATTGAAACCGCGAAGCACCCAAGTTTCGCGAACGTTTTGCGGTTAATTCCACGTGCCTGCTGCGATGATAGCCTATTCACGGGTGTATGCACGCGAGCTGTGGGCAATTGCGCGAATTATTGCCGACATTGTCCTCCCTCCGTCCTCATGGCGTTCACCGGAACGTTACGTAGGCGTCCATGGGGTTTGTGTGAGAGGGCGGTGATAATGGCCCTGTCCGGGAGGTGGGAGGCCGTTTGTGCCTCGTGTCAGGAATGCGCATAAATGTCACCCGGCATCCATTCTATCCTGGGACGAGACCAGTAGAAGGACCAGCTAGTAGGAGTTACTGGAAGAGGAGAAGGAGGAAAGCGAGTGAGCTAGCAGCTCATCTTGCAGATGCCCGCGTTTCGGGCATTCGGGGGAATATGGTCCACCTGCTGTCGTAATCTCGCATTCCAGAATCTTGACCCCTTCCGCGGCCCGAGCGTCCTGGGAACGTCCTGGAGAAGGCCGTTTTCCGCACAATTTGTCTTTTATGGCCTCGAAATTTTTCCTGCCACTGCGTTTCTCCCTTTTTGGCGATATCACTTTTTCATCTTTGTGTTCCCGACCCTTCCGCTATATCTATCTCTAGTCGCTAACGTCTTTGCTGGAATTTTAATTTCACGCCGGGAATTAGTAGCCTGGAGTAGCCTTTTGGCCCTTCTACCACAGCAGGGATTAATTTTTCTAATTTCCAAATCTACAACTGCGACGAAACGAAAATTAAAGGACTTAAAGGAAATATGAAAAGTTTGTGCTGACAAACCAAGGCAGTTAATTAAATTTTGAATTTTAATTAAATCGGAAGAGATCTAGAATGGTCAGAGTAACGGGATTCGTACGGAGAGTATGAATACGAGTATACAAAAACGATTTTTGGGCTTTCGAGGTTTTTGTATTTAGCTGATAAAAGTTGGAGGGACGAAACAAAAAAGTTACCGCTTGAGCAGTGCAATTTAGCACAGGAAGCCTGCAGATTGGCGAGTATAGAGCCCTCCATGGTGTGCTCGACATTGTTTGGACGTCATTTCCGCAACGGCATCGCCGGCTGGTCGACGAAGGTTTCCAACATTCATGTTTGCATTTTTACATCATGCCTGGCCGAACAAACATAGTCCAGTCCTGCTGACATGCAGCAGCTGGTCAGTCTGAAGAGCCCTCTCCCGTTCTGTTCTCTACTCTACTCTACGCTACCAAGGTGGGAATTATTAATGTTGACACATTGATACAGTGTTCAAACATTCAACCGGAAATGCAGATGATCCGATATCATTCAAATATTGAACTTGTCCTGGAATATCCCTCTTCGTTCAATGAAGGGTGCCTCTAGTAATATACGAGATTTATAGTTGAGGGTTTGCGAAACAGGAAGAGTTGTAAAAATGTGATTGATAGTCTTGCACAGCATGCAAGGCCTTAAAGCATGAGGAGGAGGTGGTTTCAGGGTAAAAGGAGATTTAAGGGTAGGAGGAGTATGAAGGGTATGAGGAAGAGTATGAAGAGTAGAACACCAAGGTTATGAGGAGGTGGTTGTGGGTTGAGAGGAAGAGGTTAGGACGATACTGGACGTGGGAGTCATTTGTCAGGCACTTTTCGTCTTGGCGGCAGGACTCCGGAAAAGGCAAGCATAAATCCAATACATCTCCCTTGGCAGTACGTGCAGCGCGTGGCTATATCCTCTCTCGCTAACCCAAACCACCTCGACTATCTCTACGCTTTCATCTTTGACCTCTCTCCCCTCATGGTTCCGGCCTCGGGACAGAATTCCTCTCAAAATTGAGGCGAATCTGGAAAATAAGAAATGATTGTGCATACGCGCGCAGACACCCGTCGTGCGTGCGTGCCTCCTCGTCCTTCTCGGGATTGCTGGATTGTTGGCTCTGGCCCGGATCTGCTGCACTCGCTGTGATTCCCGAGCTTTGACATGGAATCTGATAGGATGGAGTGAACCAACGCAGAAATGATATAGCGTTTCGGTGGTGTTTATTCAGTGGCGGAAGATGCGTCCGCCATCATGTAGGTTTTCGGGATGGGGGAGGTTGCAGGTTGACTATCCGAGGACAAGCAACCCTGGGCGCTGTCGTATAATTAACGGAGTAATCCAGGATGGACTCTTTGGCCGAGCTTGTTTGGACTTCACATGTGGCATTGACCCTTTCACCCACGCAACTCCTAGTAAATATAACTGTTTATTTAGTAATTCCTGCACATTACGAGCATTACGCGCAATGCAATGATATTGACACAATCTGGGAACCCTCTCGTTTCGGTCGTGCCTCCCCTACTACAGCGCCCTTAGGGCTTTGCTCCAAAACGTGCTGTTGGAATCAATTTGATAAATCAACACTCGCGAGTTAATAATCGCCATCAACCCCTTGTCATCATTTGTGTGGTTATACTGCTATCAAATTTCTATGTGCCCTTCTATTACCTTCCTTATTTTACTACCTTTAGTAGATTGTTGTAACTAGGGATAGCAATGGCAAGAGGAATTAATACTTCCTGTAATTTTATACCTTTAAAATGACCGAGGTAAAAAAAAGTCAATTTTCGTAATGAGGTCAACCCCTCAAAGAGACTCAGTGAAACGGCCTATGAATATCCTTCCTAGTAAAACTAGAGCATGACAATATTAATTCCGTTTGAGTATGAAGACCCCCCGAACCCCAGGCAGCAAATCGTGATGATTTAATCAAGGGACGGCTTCACACTCTCTCTCCGACGTAAAACAGTTCCGCCGCCATACGCATTATCTGTCCGGATGGCAAGAATGGTGGGAATGGTCTACGCCAACTCACCGGCGACTCTACCACCCTTCAACTGACATTTGCCAGCGACGGCAAAAGGCAGCGGCCATGCATAAAATTAAAATGCCAACCGAAGTCTCTCTCTAGTCGTCCAGCTCCACTCCTCCATACCAAAGCTTCATAGCAAAGCAAAAGACCATGGAATTTTCAGGAGACCTCACAGGGCCAAGGCAGGGGAAGGGGACAAACGGGGAACGGCTAAAAGGTCAAAATATGAGCATAACAATAACAGAGTCATTAAATTCTCCGACGCACTTGAACCGAACGCACATTTCGTTGCATGCCTCGGCATTCCACGGACGATGGCCTGAGCCCCGTGACGCGCGATTTGAATTAATCAACGTCGGAGCGCTAGCACCAGTCCCGCATTAAACTTGCATCGTGCAGCGTTCGTCCGGAACGCACTCGAAATGAGCCCCACAGCAAGGAAATAAATATTTAACCACTGAAAATGCGGCGTGGGCTAGTTTTAATCTGCTAAATGGAAAGACAGCTTAGTCCGACGTCCTACATCCGACATCCGAAATGTTTACCAAGAAGTCTTGCTTACCTATACGCCACTACAAAGTCTTCGTCTAAGATTGGAGGAGATGGAAAGGAAAAGAAGGGTGTAGCAAGTAATGTAATGAAAGTGGAAACGATTTAACGCAATTTTAACGCTGCTCGATTGAGTTTTACGGTCATTGGGAACGACTCCGGACGCAAGGTTGTAAATCGTGACTTGTTTGTGCAAATCACTCTCTGGGAGGAGTGAGGAGTCCATGGAATGAGTGGAGAGTCCGCGGAATGAATGGGGAGTCCATTGGATATTGAAATATAGCCACTCTATTTCTTATTAAAATTCAGGGCGCAATTATAACGTACAAATCGTAACTGGGAGCTGGTGGAATTGGTAGAATTTGCCCCTTGAGGAAACCTATTTTGCGGATTTACAATCTTTCAGCTCCCTGGGTTCGGGTATTCGTACACATGACAAGCGCGTGAAACGAACAGAGTTGATTGTATTTTCCACACGGTCTACGTGTTTGTTGGCAGGCGGCAGTAGTTTGCCGTGTTCTGGGGGCGTTTGTGAGGCGCACGGGGAAAATTTAATAGCACGTGAATTTATTGCATGTTCAACCTGGCCCATATATATCTCGCGTGCGGGTGAATGTATGGCGTCATTCGAGGGGTCGTAACATTATATTAAAGTGTTGAACGCATGAGGATTATAGGCTTGTGTGCCAACCATCATGCGAGTTTTGGTGTGCATGTGTCTACCCTCGCCCATTCCTCAGTCGGTTCCCTCACGTTGGAGTGAGGGTATATAGCACTAGTTCACGAACCTTCGACGTTTATTCGATAGATATCTTTGTAACGACAATATTTTCGTCGTATTTTCGATTTTCAGTCGCTGGAATCATGTTCATAGAGTTGCCCATTAGTGGCAATCGTAATCAGACGGCGCTCAGTGATAAGGAAGCGGTTCTGGCGTGCAACTTCCGGCAGTTCGTACATCGAACGGTCACGGTATCGGATATGACGTGCGCTCGGGCACCCACTTCCGTCGATATCGAATCAAAGAGCAGCATGGCACTGAAATGATGGCTAGTAATTGACCACTATCCGGAAGTCGGAAGACGGCTATCCCCTATTGGTAGCATTGGTAGGTCCAGTGCCTAGCCTCTAATGCATGAAACTCTAACTTGTTCTGATCAAAAGCCAATTGCGAGTTGAAACACGAGCTATATTTGCGATATTTCCACATTTCCAACAATCCGGATGACTCGGGTCGAGTAAATATTGCACTTTGTGCTGCACGTTTCTGGTTTGTACCGGTTATGATGTATCAGCTGTTGGTATTACACGTTGTACAAAGTTGCATAGTTCGAAGGGTTATGCACACAGAGATAGTGCGGACGAAATCTGCTGGTTGCTAAAACTCACGCGTTTGGCGGATATTCGTCGTATTTGATGTTTGCAACGGATGTCTAATCTGCAGCTCTCTCGGCGGCCGGACGATGAGAGAGGAAAGTTACACGAGGGTCTATCTAACATCGGGGCGCAGTTACAAGGGGCCCGCCTCAACTTGCGGACACAAGTTTGTTAATTTGCTCGTTATAGACTGGCCATGGCCAGACTTTGCCCTGCAATTCGCGCTAACCCTACTGGACATCTTTAGCCTCTATATCTCGATCAAGTCCAAACTTCTCCACCATATTGACGCTCTTTCCTCCTACCCCCCATGTACCCCCGTACCCTGGAAATATTACTTAATGGGGGTCAAATCCGAACGAGTTTACAAACTATGCATATTTAATTGTGTGGCCCTACAGTCAAAAAGTTTGCCTTGGACCACGTTTTACTAGAAGCCTCGGCTCTGGAGAAACAGTGCGTTGCCCTGGGGAGATACCGGGGAGATGAAGAGATGAGATGAGAAGATAAGTGGAGGCATTCCAGAGAAGTGCTTCATTTTCCGTGCAACATTAAAAATCTATGCTCAGATAGGCTAACGGCATTCCGGACAAAATTGCGTCTACTACGTGTACGTTTGGGGACTGCACGGTCCAGTCGGTTGGAAAATTAGACTTCCGTGGACTAAGTAGAAGTAGACGATGTCTAGGTCTTCTTGTTTGCGATGGAAAACTACCAAACCTGCATATTGTGTAAAAGAAAAACATGTTTGCAAAAACTTTGAATTACTCTAGTGAAGGATGAGGACTAGGTCTTATATATTTTCCACAGCTCAGCAGCTCAGAACTGGGTTCAACCGAGCGTGTTGAAGTTGATCAGTTGATCCTGGAAAGATAGTCTAGTTCCATTTCTAACCTTAACGCTCCTCCACCTGGAACTTGATAAACCTATATAAAGACGTATACAGACATATAGAAGGGAAAGCTTGTTTGTGTATGTTTTTGTTTATATGTATAGGTCTGAGATCCCCCATGGATTACGCAACTGACGTGTTGTGTTTGCCCTTTCGTTTTTCTCCGTAGCGCGTGCCATTTCACAACGGGATGTTTATACGGATATATTTAGCAAACCCGTCGTCATCGACATCGGCGGTTCTGGCCGTTCCCGACCGTCTCCCCCATAGCTTATACGGCATGTCACGCAGCAGGCCAGCCGGGGACCTACAAAACCTTCACTGTCAATTTGCACAGAGCTAACACGACATTTTTTCCGTTCCGCTTCATGCGCCACGTGAAGCATTGTTAACCCGAAAAGTCTTTAAAAGTGCATAGACCTCATAATACAGACCTCACAATACAGACCTCCAAGTGGAGACCTCATAAAATAGAACTTAAACTATCAAAATTTACCCCTTAATGTCCTTCAGAACATGGAATTCATTTTGATCCCATGAAAATTACTTGACTAAAAATATAAAAACGAAAACATCTGATTATCTTCATTATTCTGTGTTCATAGGGTCGGTGTAATCGGGATAAGCCACCATGCAAGTACTTCCACCCGCCTCAACATCTCAAGGATCAGCTGCTTATCAACGGTCGGAATCACCTGGCGCTGAAGAATGCTCTCATACAGCAGATGGGCCTCACGCCTGGACAGGCCATCGTTCCCGGACAAGTGCCCACAGTTGTAAGTACAAACCCACAGTTGTACCTCAAAAGTGTTTGAATCCTCTTTACGCATGCCAACTATTATTGGGATAGCTTTACATGTTGCAGCACGCCACCCTTTTGTTCAAACAATATGTCTTCTGTGTTGTACTAATTTTGTTTTTTGTTGTTCTCCACTTGGGTTTTGGTTGATTGGTTTTGGCCTGTGTTTTCGTTAAAAAAACTCTTTGACGCGGGGGAATGTTGGACAGGATGTGGACATGAACATTTTCGCACGCCATCACGCATCCAACGCAATGACGCTCGATGATCATTTCACCTTTATGGTAACTTGGGTTTTTGCCATTTTGCTTTCTTTTGTACTTCTTGCTACTTGTTTTTAGTATGTAAGGTAGTTTACTAACAGTCATTAATTATTTTATTATACTAACAAATTGGAGTAGAAGTTGTTGCTTTATTAATAATGATGCATGTGCAAGTTTTCCGTTCTTGGGGCCATTACTTAAATGTAGAGAAAGTCCCTGTCTTGTCCTGTAGAGACATTTAGTCTCTTAAAAACATCTCCTTGTTGGGGACATAGGACATCCCCAACCTACTACCCTTTAAGGAATTAACTTTTAAATGACCTAGAGTAGAGATGGAAGGTAACAACATGGGGTAAGATGTGCAGTCTCAAGCTAGAAGACTCCAACTTTAGTGTTGGGTCGGGACTTAAGAGAAATTTACTACTGGGGACAATCCACCATCCCCTTACCTTTTAATCTCCTCTCAGTTGTAGACTGGGAACTAGCCAGGTTAGATACTCTGAGATGGCAGATAGAATGAACACAAATTAGTGACAACTTGGTGTAAGAATCGGCAGCCTCAAAGTAGTATACCCACCTACATCCTGTGGGGACTCTGCACTTTTAAACAAACTGCCCCTAGTTTTTTAATCGCCTTTCAGTAGTTTGAGAACTGGCCAAAGGTTAGTTACCTTAAGGTTACCCAAGGTTGATCTCCTGACAGACGCAATGGACTTAAATTAGTGACAACCTGTCGTAAGAATCTGTAGTCTCAGAGCCGCTATCTCCACTATGTATGTTAGACCATGGCTTTCCTGGTGTATGATCTTGTGGAAATGTCCCCTAGCATTTTAACCTCCTCCCAAAAGATTGGCAAATGGCCCAAGATTAGTTACCTTAATGTAGTAGCCCTAAGGATGTCTTCTTCGCAGATGGAATAAATTTTAATTAGTGGCAACTTGTTATAAACATCTAAAGCCTCAAAATACAGTCATGGCTATAGTCATGGAGGTACGACTATCTCCATTCTGTTAGTCCATGATTTAAGACAAATTCTTTGTTGTATCATCCTGTGGAGACTCTTCACTATTAAAAAAGGTCCCATAACCTATTAAACTTCCTCCCACTGGACAGGGAACTAGCCTAAGGTTAGTTAACCAAAGCTAGCCATAGTCTAAGGAAGCCTCCTAATAGACAGAATGTACTTGACGTATATGCGACACCCTGACCTCTTAGCTTAGTCTAAACACACCTCCAGTGCCACCTTTGTACCTCAACCTCCATTCTAAGTGTTAAACCATCACCTAAAAGAACTTCCCCACTCTATCATCCAGAAGAGAAACTCCTCTCTAAGACGCCAGCTCCTCTCGAAAAATACCCTGCTCCCCATAAGACTGGGAACTATCACCCAATTAAGCAATGGCCTAGAAAGACACTGAAAAGCTTCTTAACAAACACCATAACTGGCTTCTCTAGCTAACTCTCTTCTTTTGACCCACAGGCAGCGAACCCCTACCTTACCGGAATGCCGCAGGTAGGCAACACGTACAGCCCGTACTATGCACCAGGCCCGATCATGCCGGCGATTATGGGCCCCGACCCCACCGGCGTCGCATCGCCCCTCAGCGTCGTCTCGCAGACGGTCGTCGCGCAACAGAAGATGCCTCGCTCCGATAGATTAGAGGTAAGCGCCGATCTCGCTCCGCTCTATCATCCTCGCATTGCGCACAATTTCGCGACGGCGGCGTTCTACTACGAACCGCTGCCTCATGTGTTTAATAATAATAATAATAATATTGCGACGTTCTATTGTTGAATTGACAACTTTTTTTGTTTACATATTACTCAATGAGAAAGACTTCTTAAATATAAATTTGACGAAAGCAATCGAAACTCCCTGCGATTACGGATGACGCCATTATAATTTTAAGGGGATTAGATTACTTTTTTTAATACTAAAAAGTGTTTTTTTCTTCTTCTTAATATTAATTAATTTTATCCATTTCAATTTTTTACTTGTTTTTTTCCTTTCTCTTTTATGTTCTCTTTTTTTTCTGTCTTTCTTTTCCACTTTTTTTCAGTTTTTTTTTTTCCTTTCTTTTTTGACTTTTTTCCTTACTAATTTTTGTTTAATTTCTTTTCTCCCTTTCTAATTTATTTCATTTTTTCTGATTTCTTTCTTCTTATTTGATTTTTTTTTCTGTCCAGGTTTTGTTTATTTAATCAAACCAAATGGATTTCGAAGGTAATTGAATACCCTCGAAATAGTCCTTCTTTACTTTGTTTTGTCCTTTTTTCTGTTAATTTCCTGGGTTTACACATGGGTCTATATCTTTTTATTAATTTGCGTCGAAAAAACACTTTAATTACACATTATAAACACAAAGTGTAAAAAAAACTTATCAAAGAAAAAATTATGCTCTCTCCACTTTTACTCTACTCGTAGACGTTTCCAAACTCTCGTAGATATTCTTCCGTTTGATCTCTATGTAAATATTGTTCACACACTAGAATAGTCTCATTTTTCATTGTGCTGTACATACAATTTTGTTGTTTTTGCTATTTATATTATGCCTTGCAATGTTTTATTACACAAATAAAACTTCTCTTTATTATCTTTATTATTTTCATCTATATATTTTCCAAAAATCAAATGTTTTCATTTCTACAATTCGTATTCCTAAAAATTGTTATGTTTTCAATTATCTGTTTCATAAACTTGTATTAGACTATATCTAAATTACTTACAATTAGCTTATAACTTAGTTTAGGTTTTGAGAACGAAACGAAAAATAAAGAAAATTGTATGTTCACACAAACACGTTCATCTTATTTTTCACCACATTCGTATCATCTTCATCTTCATCGAGAACACATAGATTATTGATAAACACATGAAAAATGAAATATATATTATCTCTCTCTATATATATATATGAAAAATATATTCCCTCCCTGTAGTGTTTTTACTGTATAATTGGAGGCATACGCATCTTCACCTTTTCGCTCACAGACACCGCCCCGCCCACTCTTCTGCCCTTCTTTGGCTCTTTAGCGAATTGAGTAAATCCCGGCTGTGCTAGAGCAAAACTAAATTAATATAAACACAATGAAACACGCACTCCCTGTGTATATTTGTGGGTTGGTTTTTCTCTCGTATCCTTCCCGTTTTTTATGTAATCGTGTTTTTTTTGTCTTGTCTCACACGGCGGTGGTAGATTTGACTCTCTCACTCACACTGAAACACTAGTTGGAGATGCGCATGTCGGTCCTAAGTATGATGCGGCGCGAGGTGTGCCCATATGAAAGCTCCGCCTACGTTTTTACATAGCTTCTCCTAATTTTTATATAGTTCCTCCTAGTCTGATATGGTTTTTCTCTAAATTTCACCCAATATCATTAAACCCAGACAAGTAACCTTCGTGCAAATTATATAGTGCTCCTCCCAAAATTTCCCAAGCTCCTCCCATTTCTGTAACCAAGATCCCTCCTCTCCTATCCTAACCCGCCCCTTTTTTGTTATCCTAGCTCCACCCACATCCATCTCAAGCTCCTGCCACTTCTTTCCGAAGCTCCACCTACTTCTTTCTCAAGACACTCCCACTTTTTTCACGAGATCCTATCACTTCTTTCACACGCTCTTCTTACTTTGTTTAGACGCTCCTCCAATTGTTTGCCTAAGCTGTTCCCAGTTCTTTAACTAGTTTCTGCCATTTTTATACAATCTCCGTAACTTTTAATTAAAGCTCCTCCCATATTTTATCGAAGCTCCTGCCACTTCTTTTCCAAACTTCTCCAATTTGTTGGCCTACCTCCTAACACCTTCCACATTCATATAAACTCCTCCCACTTCCGTATGAATGCTTCCCCCTTTTATATAAACTCCTCCCATTCTCATGAAAACTCCTCTCTTTGGATGAACCATGGAGGCTTCACTTATCGAGTTTAGAAGGAGGATCTATGCGCGGTTCTATGATTTCCGGGAGGGTTCGCTGTGATTGGTCGCACCTCGTCGCCGACGTCGCAGCGGTTGCGCTTGAAAAGTGGTGGTTTGGGCGCTGAAGCCGGAGTGTCTGCTGTAGGTGTGCCGCGAGTTTCAACGCGGGGCGTGCAAGCGTGCCGAGTCTGAGTGCCGCTTTGCGCATCCCGCCGACTCTGTGACGGCCAACGAGGACGGCACTGTCACTGTCTGCATGGATGCAGTCAAGGGCCGCTGCAACCGCGACCCCTGCCGCTATTTCCACCCCCCTCTGCACCTGCAAGCCCAAATCAAGGCCGCACAGTCGCGGGCTAGCGCGGTATGCTACGCATTCTTAGTGCGCACGCTCGCTAATTGTGTTTTGTTTTTTCTTTGTCTTTCTTACTCTGTATCTTTCTATCTATCTATCTCTGTCTGTATCTGTATACGTTTTTATTTCTGTGTTCCTATGATTTTACCAACATGTTTCTAACGTTGCTGTCGTTTATTTCTCTTTGTCCTAGTCTTACTAAACGTAGGTAGCCTTTAGAAATTACCAAATCGTAGAGAAGTTGCATAGTTTCACCACACACCTAATCTCTCACTAACACCAGCGCCATCTATACCAACTTACTAGGCTACTTTCTAGTTCAGAGGTGCGAATGTAGATGGCGCTAGCACCTTGTTTCGCACTCTTGTCTTTTCTACCATTTTTTGTCGAACCGAACCTAAAAAGACCTGCCTAATATGCTCTTAACGTTTTCACCTTCTTTTTTGGTTTCTTGATGGGTTATCTATCTACACGACAGCCGACGGTCTATGCCACTTTGGCGCGCCCTAAATAAGAACATTATACTTAATATGACAGACGCTAAAAGCTTTAAACCTAGGTGGCACAGGCGCGTGGTGTTTTTCATTTTTTGGCGGTGCATTCATTTTCCGACGTGCTCCTAACCTCAAACCCCCTTTTCATTTCATTACTAGATCTCATTTACTAACTTCTTGTAGATAGTTGGACGTAATTCAACCAGTGCAGTGATTCCACACCAGTTTTTGTGCACTTTTTTGTAACTGGAATCACTACACAGGAAAGTAGCGTAGTCTAAAACGTAGAATTAGAAATAAAACTGTCTCGGTTACCTTTTCTTATAACTCTCTTTTAGCAATTACATCTCTTTATATCGTTTTTATGCAATTCCTGATGCAATGAACTGTGTGGCTGATGTTGACTTTTTGCGCTACGCGTGGTGGTTGGTGGTCCACTTTTTTTCTTTTTTGTGTAGCAAACAAGTATCTTCTGCCGTGATAGAGCCACCCCACCCGCTCAAACCCTCTTTAGTTGACTACCTAAATTTTCTCTACTTAGTACACTTTCTTTTCAAGATGGCGGCTGCACTCTAGCAAAACTTAGTAACTTCACATTCTGTTTCTCTATTTTTTTCGTTTAAGTTCTTCTCTCCTATCTCTATAATCTCTTTGTATCATCCGTTTTTTTTCTGTTGACTTTTGCGAAAATCTCTACTTTGGAGATTTTCTTTCTGTCGATTATAATGCGCTGCTGCGCTTTGATCAAACTCGCCGAAACAAAGTGAACATTACTCCAGCATGTTGATGAGCTGTGTGCCCCTCCAAAAGCGCCCTTTGTGCCCCCCTGCCAACAAGCCCAATGCCTATTTAGCACTTTAGTTGTTTTGAACTGTTTGCTCCTTATTTTTGTGGGGGACACGTTTTTGGATTCTATCAGAGCGAAACCGAATTGTACATACAAAGTGATCGAAAGTGATCGCAACGTTCAGCCCACTGTGTCCCCGCTCAACGTGTCTTATTTTTGTCATTTAACTGCAAATTGGCTGGCTACAATCAATTCCCGTATGTTTGTCACCTTGTATATGTATTTAGAAACAATATGAGTAATATATCCTGAGTATAGAACTAGAATTAAGAGCATAAATAGTGCCAAATACAATTTATTCTCAATTCACAAGAAATTTGTCAAACTTCCATTTTTGAAATCACATTTTTGAAAACATTTTACCCAGAGATGGTTTGAGGTACAACAGTGCAACAAACAACAATCGATTCGAAATTTAATTTGGAATACCATCAATGTTTAATTTTATTTCAAAAATTAATATTTAACAGTGTTTAATCAATTTAATTCAATAAAAACCAAAAAATCATTTTTAAATCATATTAATTCACTTAAAAATTCAAAAAGGAAATATCTCAAAAATAAAAATTGTAATTGGCTCTATGAGAAACCTCTTAAGAAAAAAATATACATACACAATACACGCAGGAACAAATAAACACGATTAAAAAAGTTTACAACACCAGGAAAAAAGGGCTTGTTTGCAGGATGGAAGCGAGAGTTTCGCAACACATTATTTGAACGGGTTTGATAAAAAATAATGACTGAATTACCAACATGATATTCATTGCGTCACGAAATTATTGCATAATTTTTTAACCGATTTGAATGTGATTAATATGTGATTTTAACAGGATTGTTCTTGAGTTCATTACGATATTTAACTGTGTTTTGTTGGTTACATTGTGTTTGCAATTTGCAAAAAAATGTTATCTACTCGATACCAAATAATTGTCTCTTAACCAAGTTGTTTTTCGTTTTTTTTTTTAATTTTTTATAGCGACGGTAATAATGATAAGTCGTTAATGTTTCTCATCTAGAAGTCTAAATATCTGACGAGATACGTTTGAATGAGCTGTAATTGAAGTTCGTTGTTTTAACATTTGTCGTCTTAACATGATCAATGTCTGCTTTCGATGTTTATCTGCATGCAATGTGATCAATTATGAATATTTTTAAATGCTGTATATAATTATTGCGATATTTATGTGCAAAGTTTCACCTCAAATCAGATTTTTCCATTTTTTTAAATACTTATATGAGGGAATGAAATTTAAAGTTTTAAAAGTACGAGGTGCAACTTTGAGGGATTTCTTTTGGAAGTCCATTGTTTGGTGGCAGAATTTTTTGCGAAAAGTTGGACTTCTGCCACCATTTTGTACCTCTGGTCGATTATTAATTTAGTGCTGGTTTTTTTGTTTTATTATTACCCCGGATGCGCTTGTGGTCTTGCTGTGAACTTGTCTCGATCTCAAAAATACAAAAAAAAATCAAAAAAAAAATGTACGAAACCCAAAAAAACTTTCTGCTCTGCGCGCGCTGTGCTACTACACTAATAGCCCGCTGCGGTATCGCCCTTACTGGCGCCACAAACTGCTGCCGCCCTCGAGATAGGCAAGAAGAGGCCGCGAGAGCCTAGCACCGCCGACACAGATCTATTACTGGTACCGCCTTGCTTTTGCATGTCACATATTTTTCAAAGAAATACTTTCTTTTCGTTTTCGATGTGTTTTTTATTTCGTTTTGGTGTTTTTTCGAACAATTCACAGATTACTACTTGTTACCATAAGGGTTCATTAAGTTACCAGTGTCTTACAAGCGTTTAACTTTAGTTACAATAAGTTACATGTCTGTTAGCAATGGTTTCTATAGGTTAACACGTGTTATCAGTCGGTTCCAGTCGTTTATAAGTGGTTACCATAGGTTTACGGTGTGTTACCAGAGGTTATCAGCCGTTAGCACCGTCTATAATATGTTCGAAGTCATTTACATATGGTGCAAATCGGTTATGATGGTTTAGGAGACTGTTACACTAGTTACCAGTCGGTTACCAATGGTTACCATAGGTTTTCGGTGTGTTACCAGTAGTTATAGTAAATTTCTAGTGTGTTACCAGTAGTTATCATCGGTTAACAATATGTTGCCAGAGGTTACCAAAGCTAAAACACGTTAGGCTAAAAGGCTAAAACATGTTTCACGTCAGTTACCAAGGGTTAGCAGACTGTTTTCAAAAGTTACCATAGGTTAACACATGTTACAAGTGGTTACCACAGGTTTTACCATAGGTTTCAGTTGGTTACCATCGATTACCATGGTTTAACAGTCTGTTATCAGTGATTACTATATGACAAAATACGTTAGGAGACGGTTACCATAGATTACTAGAGGCTACCATAGGTTTCTGGTGTGTTACGATGGATCATCATTGCTTAATAGTCTGTTACCAGCGGTTACCATAGGCCAAAATATTTTAGCACTCGGTTACCATATGTTAAAAGTCGGTTACCATGGATTAACAGGCTGTTACGAAAAGTTATCATAGGTTAACACATGTTGCAAGTCGATTATAATTCGTTACAAGTCGGTTATCACAGCTTAAGATAAGTTAGTAATTGATTACTATAGACTAACTTATGTTACCAGTCAATTTCTATAGCTTATGATATATTACAAGTTGGTTACCACATGATTACAATTGGTTACAATAAGTTACCATAAGTTATCACAGGTTTCCATAGTTACCAGTCGATAACGACCATTTACCATCAATTCCAATAGGATACCAAGACATACCCTGAATTTCAATAAGTTACCATAAATTACCAATAAATATAAAGTAGTAAACTGTGAATTGTTACCATTATTTATAATTTAAAGTAACACATTGACACAAATTGATGATTAGAAGAGCTGGCGAAGTAGTGGTTTTGCGATGGCCGCCCTCTACCGGACAAAAGCACTCACATTTACACATTTCTACATTTTACCGCTTGTCATTGGAACCAAAAAAATATGGCCGAAAAAAATCATGTCTGGTACCAGAACGCTTTTAAATTTTCTTTTTGGTATTTGTGATCGTGCTTCCACTTTGTCAGCCACACCAAAAGATGGCGTTCTTTATACATTCATAGACGTCACCATAAATAATCAACCTTACCAATATAAAACAATCAACCTATTTTTAAGTAGGTAGAAAATAAAATATGAAATTTATTCAACCAATTTATCATGACGTCTATGACTGACATCTGTCATCACACTTGCTTTATGTAGCGCCACCTATCAACACAACGTTGAAGCAATGTTTCACGTAGATAAAGGGTTGATGATGGGCCGATATCACCGCAAACCTGCTACCCCGAGAGAGGAGTTGTTAGCATGTTGTGAGCGAGGGCTGAAATTCGCTTCTCTTTTCGTTATTTCTGTTTTTAAACAACAACAAAAGACACGTATCATTTTGCAATTTTTTGTACGCTCTCAGTTCTTCAAAAGCATTTACGCTTTCTTTTGCGTTACGCTGACAAAAAGCGTTAATTTCCGTTTTGACTCAGCTTCTTATCGCTAAGAAAACAAGAATACAAGCCGACTTGTATATGCAATTGCTTTGACAATCAGCCAGCTTCCGCTTTGATAAGATTTTGTTTCATTTCCCCGTTTCCGTTTTTATTTTTTTCCTTTTTGAGGGAGGGTAAAACCACTGTAATCATAAATGTATTTGCATGTCGCATTTGTACAAGAAAGAAAATCCGTACATGCTGCTCAAAATTGATTTCAGGCAAAGCAAATTGCGAGTGAAATTGGCTTTTGTAATTTTTAATTCTTCGAATTCTCTTCTTATTTTCTTGTTTTTTTTTTTATTCTCTTCAACTTCGACAATTGTCGCTTTTTGTCTGTCCTACAACGCTTTTTGTGCCCCAAAAATTTGCGTACGAAAGCGGGGCCAACAAACGGACAAAAACAGACAAAGTTATGGTTTTTAATTAACTCGCAACATTCTAGCAACTACAATTACAGCGATCCTAATAAATATCAGTAAATGAAAATTAAAAACAATTTAGTTACGAATATTTTTTTGGTTCGATGCGTTCTGTTTTTTATTCAATTGTTTTCTTTAATTCTGTGTTTGGAGCCGCTAAAATTGGCGAGCGAAATTTGTTGTAACTTTATTGTAACTCGTACTGCTCGTTAATTTTGTTTATATTTTTCGTTGATTGTTTACTAATCAAATTTTTGTTTGAAAAGTCGTTAAAATTAATTGAAAGTAAATTTAATTGGAAAAGGAAAATTATTTAACTGCTGAGATGTTTCTCTGCTTTTTATATCAATTTTTTATACTTTCTGTTATTTTTAAATATTTTGTTGTTGACTGGCCAGTTTCTTTTTTTTTATTGTTTTTTTTTTTAATGCCTGTGGAGGTTGGTTATTAATGTGTGGCTGTGTTTTCATTTTGCAGATGGATGTCAAATCTGTTGGATCTTTTTATTATGACAATTTTGTAAGTATTTGGGTATATTATTTTTGGTAAAGTGGGTGGAGCCATGTGTATGTGGCAACGCGACGCTTTGTTATTGGTTGGTGTTGTGAAGAGGGAGTTATTGAGTGTGGTGTGTGTGGTTACAGGCCTTCCCCGGCATGATGCCGTACAAGCGGCCAGCGGCAGACAAATCGGGCGTGCCCGTATACCAGCCGAACGCCACCACGTACCAGCAACTGATGCAGCTGCAACAGCCATTCGTGCCCGTCTCATGTGAGTACACAGCCAACCAGACACACGCTCCGCCTCCCGCTAGCTCCGCCTCCTCCTCCTCTCCGCCCAGTGCTGCAGTCGTTGCCGCCGCCGCCGCCGCTGCTGCCGACACATTGGTAGTGGCTGCGTCACAGCCACCGCCGGCGGCCGCCATTGTCGCCGCCGCCGCTGCTGCGGCCGCTTCCAAGTGCGATGGCGGTGATACGCACACGGTGGCGGCGACCGCCACGGCGCCGAGCTTGGTGGCGCCCGATCCGGCCGCAATCGCCAAGGAAGTGGCGCAGCAGAACTACGCGAAGGCGCTGAAGCTGGCACAGTCGGGCGCTGCCGCTGCCGCCGCCGCCGCTAACATTGGCGCGCTGAATCCGCTCAGCTACACAGGCGTCGCGCTCAACAAACAGGCGGTGCTGAACATGAATATGCCGTCGGCGGCAGCTGCAGCGGCCGCGGCTGCCGCCGCCGGTATGCAGCGCTTTCCGATGCCGCTTGCCGCCACCGCCGCTGCCGCCGGCGCACCTGCTTTGAGCCTTGGTCTGCAGCATCATCATCCGTACGCAGCGGCGATGTCGCAGGCGAGTCTAATGAATCTGGCCGCCGCCGGTCGTCCGCCGACCGCTATGATGAATCCGTACGCCGCCGCGACGTATATGCGACCGGCGTATCCGGCGACCGCCGCCGGCGCCGGTGCCGTAACCAGCGCTAACCAATTCATACTTGGCGCGCCTCAGTACGCGATGTCGATGGATTCGGCGACTTTAACCAACGCCGCCGCACAGAGCAGCATCGCTGCTAGTGCCGCCGCCGCTGCCGCCGTCGCGCAAAACAACAATAACAATGTCGTGATGCCGCCGTACAAAAAACTCAAGACGACCTAAACTTTTTATTTTGCCTCGCTTAAAATCATCAAATTATATTTGTAAATTTCGTTAAACTTTTTTTTTGTTTATATAAAATTTAAATGGTTTGCAAAAATATTTATTGCAAAAATAACATTACAAAAATTACAAAATTGATAATTAAAAAAAATCGCCAAATTCTAAAAAAAATTTAAAATTGAAAATGAGTGCAAAATTACACTTTGAATTTTTAAAATTCTAAAGAACACTTTAAAAAATTAAGTTTGCAAACATAAGATTTTGCAATATTGCAAAAATTCGCAAAAAAAAAAACTAAATGTCATACATTTTTAAATTTCTTTACTTTTATATAAAACTATTTTTTGTTGAGAAAAGTTGTGTTGTAAATAATTTGCAATTTTTGCATTAAAAAAATTGATTAATACTACTTTTACTATTTTGACCAAACAAGGTTTCAATCTATTTTTGACTATTTGTTTTTGCAATAAAATATTTTGCAAAAAAAACTAATAAAATAGTTTTGCAATATTTGTTTATCTAGTATTTAAAAACGTTAAACGAAGTTTCAAAGCATTTTCTAAAAGAATATTTTGTGTAAAATCTAGTCAAAATTAACGATTCTGTTTTAAAAACCTTTTTTGTTGTTTAAATGCGTAAAACTAACAAATTTGATTTTAAAAAAATCGAACGCGATTTACGACTACGCCGACGAGAAAAGCTGCGAGTGCCTCGACTCTGTGATATCTCAAAATATTGCACCATTTTTGCGCTAGATAAATTTGCTATCTATGTCTGCACACCAAGAAAAAAAACCAACCACTGCAAATTCCTGTAAACCCTTGGGAAAACCTTCCCCAGAAACCAAACCCTTTCTCTCACGCCTACCTCCTTCTATTTTAAGGAGAAACAAACACTAGTTAAGGGCTTTATAACACACCTACCACAAACACACTAATTCAACGTGAAAGTCCTTCGAAGCTATTATATTAAAAACAAACAAAAAAAAACTATCTATATATAATAAAACTAGAGCATAAGTAAACGTCGTTTGGTGAGACCTTAGTGCTGGCTAGAAATACTAAGTGTTTTTGTTAGTGTATTTTTTGAAAACGCAAATTTTTGCATGGTGGCTGGGTGTGGCTCTGCGCTGAGAGGGGCCACAAAAACAATTATTGTACATGCACACCCCACAGATACACGAATCTAAGTTTTCGTAAGCGCCTAAAAAAAGAAGAAGAAACTGTGAAACGAAACAAAAAAGGCCTTAACGCAAAACTCGATGTTTAAAAAATATATAAAGCATGGTAGTGCCGTTGCGTCTCTTAAATTTGTCTGTAAATGTTTATGTATTTGTTAGTTTCTCTTTTTCTTTCTTGTCTTTTTTGGTTTTTGTTTGACTTCAAACAGCGTTAAGAGTGCCATTTTGTTGTTTATCTGTTTGTCAGTTTTCTGTGTTTTGCCTCGCCAGTGATTTTCGTCTGCATTTTCAGTAGTGAAAAATGGAAATATACAAATTTTAAAAACTTAAGGGGGAAGGAAAAAGGAAACTAACTCGATCATTTAAAAGTAATTAATGTAGATGTGAAACTGACCCAAAAACGAGGTTCGATACTCGACTAATAACACCGTGCAAAATCTGCTTTTCTAGTTGCTACACATCTTGCTTGCCCTTTAATACTGAAGTTCCTAAGTCCCAAGACGTTTCTAAAAAATCGAAGAAATTTTCAGAACAAGATTTCTAAGGTTTATCAGGACTGGTTTTTGCTATGGGGATGCAGGTTCGCGATGCTGCATGTTTTATCAAATTTACAAACATGCTTTTCGGTGCATGTGTATTCAAAAATGTCAAAATAACAATCCTTGGGTCAGTCTCAGCTCCTTTTTGGGTTGGGCCGTAGTTTTATTTTCGATGTATTTTTTGTTTGTGTCACTGTAATCTTAGTAATCTTAGCTGTAATTTTACAATTAGTTTAGTCCCTAAAGAAATATATGCGAAAAGAATATAATAACATGGGCCATACGATAGTATTCTAAAACTAGCTTGTTCCTTATTTGTTTGTACAATATTAGGAAGCATCCTGTTGGGTTTAAAAATTTAACAGATGCTTAGGAAGTGTCCTCATTGTCCGTAGTAAAGGACAGGGCACTCTTTTCGATTCTTAGATTTTTATTTAAAACATTTTTTCATTAAAGTTTTTTTTCTGAAATTTTTAAAATTCAATATATAAAAACTAAAAATTTGAAAGTTTTTTCGTAATTGGATAATTTAGAATTTTGAAATTTTTGAAAATTAGACCATTTGAAAATTTGAACATTCGGAAATTTGAAAATTTGAAAAATTTGAACATATGAAAATTTAGTACTTCGTATTATTATCAAATGTTGTGATTTTCAAATTTTCAAATTTCCAAATGTACCAAGTTTTAAAATTTTCAAATTCCCAAATTTGCAATTTTTTAAATTTCAAAATTTACAAATTTACAAATATCCAAATTTACAAATTTCCGAATTTTCAAATTTTCCTAATTTTCATATTTCCAATGTTTCAATTTCCAAATTTCCAAATATCCAAATTTTCATATTTCCAAATTTTCGAATTTCCCAATTTTCAATTTTTCAGTTTTCCAAATGTTGTAATTTTAAAAATTTTCCAATTACCAAATTTTCAAATTTCCAAATTTTCATATTTCCAAAGTTCAAATTGTCAAATTTCCAAATATTCCAATTTTCAAAAATTTCAAATTTAAATTTTTTAAATTTTTCATATTTCAAAATTTGAAAATTTCAAATTTAGTAATTTTCTGTGTGTTTTAGTATCACACTCTAAAAAAAAATAGGAAAACTATTTATTTAATGTATCAGTAAAGAAAAAAAAACGACTGCTTGAGTCTTCCTAAGTTAAAAACTAAGTTTAAAAAAATATTAGGCGATGATCTCGAAGCACAAATTAAGTCATTTTACAGCGCTACAACAATGTGTCTTATTTCAATTCTATTTCTTTTGTAAATAACGTAAAAAAACGAAGAAAAATAAACTAAACATCGTCTAACCTAAACTATAAAGACAACTATTACCGAGTAAAGGTTACATTTGTGATGCATGTATAGGAATTATCTTATCTTATATAAAAACAGTAACTTTAAGTCATATTATCTATTATATCCACTATATTAATCAATATTTTGTAGTTAACGAAGGAACTCGCTGTAGTAAAAAATGTATTATCTCGTTTTTGCGAGTATAAGCGTGTTTTATATACAAAAAAAAATGCCAGAAAACTCGCAAAAATTAGGTTAGAAACTGCCTAATATGGCGAGGTCACACCTTAAACCGATTTGTCCACTTTGGAAAGGAAAGGAAAGAACTTAATAATAGTGCCTTTAAATAAAATATTTTTGTTCCCAACTGTTCCCGACCGTATTGGGCAGTTCTTAACCCAATTGTTTATTAATATGTATCTGTAAAATTTAAGGTCTATAAAATCTAAGAAACTATTCAAAGAAAGTATAAAAACTATATGAGAACGAAAAACAGCACCAAAATGAATGCCATGCAAAAATAACGAAAGTTACGATGACTTGAGATGACTTTTAGAGCAAGAGCACACCTTAGAAACACTGAAAATAATTTCACATTATTAATAATTAAGGTGGTGTTTGGGATACTACTAGTTTCCGTAACCGGCCGTATGCGCTATTGTTTTATTTGCCTAAAAATACCGCCTATACCCACACAAAATACACTTTTAATCAACAAAGAAAAACAACACACTTTCGTAGTGGAGTGAATTGTAATCTTTCTTAAGACATTGTTGAAAGCCTCTAGCTTGAAGGATGGAATTTGTTTACCGATCGCACATTTGGCCACTCTTAATTGTAATAATAATTGCTTGAATTGAAACGTGCATGATAATTGTTTTATTAATCATTTTATGATTGTATTTACTTAGGTATACGTATATAGGGTATTTCTATATATGTATCTTATAAATACCATATATATACATAGGTATCGAGTAATTTTATTGCTTCTTTTTTCGAGAACGTTATCGTTGTCTTTGTCTCTTTCTCTCTCTCTTTCTCTGTCTTTCTGGGAGTTGTTCTCGCAACTCGTTTACCTTTCACGATGATCCAGTATTCATAACCTCTGCTCTCATTCAACCTTTTCCTGTTCAGCCTCTAGGAACCAGGTTCTATGGGATGGTTTTCCAAGTATGATTGGAAAAGTCTTGTAGGATGTGGTTTTAGTTTAATACACACAACACTGGAGCGGATTTTTCGCTTTTTATGTGGTTATTTGGTCCTTCCTAGCTTTCCTTTGATCCTTTCACTGATTTTTTTTTCGGTTTCGTAGATTTGAATTTGCTTGTTGTTCGATCCACAATTTAGTAGTATACGCCTAAATCGACTAACTTATAGTTGCCAAGAAAAGAAAAGACTGTAACGTTTGTTTAAAATGGTTAGGTCCGCACACGGGCGTCTAAAATGTGATCCTGTCATGGTTGCTATTAATTAGGTTGCCATGAAATAGTTAAGATCTGTCTCGGTCGTCAAAATTTCTACTAAATCCCCTAAGGTTGTCTTTAAGTGGTTAAATCCCGTCACGGTCGCCAAGAAAAGCAAAACATGTTAGAATCGCTAGATAATGACTGAGGGCTCCCTGGATTGTTTTAAAGTAATTAAGACCCTTCACGGTTGTAAAAACAAAGACCTCTCAGGATTATGATCCTGATGAGGATGAAATCCTGTCACTAGCACCAAACATCTTGTAATAGTTGCTAAAATTTGTCTGAGACCTGGAGCTGTCATAAAACCTGCCACTGTTAACAGAAATTAGACTAACGCCTCCTAGGGTTGTCTTAAAGTGATTAATAACCGTTTCGGTCGTCAGAAAAAGTTGGAAGACCTGTCAGGACCGCTATAAAATAATGACTTTTCGTGGTCGCCAAAAATTTGATCAAAATCTCTCAAGGTTGTCATAAAATATTTACAGCTCCCACAGGCACCAAAAATTTGATTCGCAACTCCTAAAGTTGATTTAAAGTGATGAAGACCCGTCACGGTCCCCAAAAAAGAGCAGACACCTGTTAGGACCACTCCAAAATAGTGAAATCCTGTCAGGATCATCAAAAATTTGACTGATATTTACCAAGGTTATTTTAAAATAAATAGGACCGGTCACGGTCGGCAAACAAGTGCAAAGACACTTCAAAATCACTAGAAAAGAATGAACTCCTGTCATGGTTGCTTAAAATTTGATTGAGAATACCGCACATAGTTATAAAAAGTTATAAAAGTTATAAAAATTGGACTAATACTGATAAAAAGAGCAAAATCCCTCCAGGATCGCTGTAAAATAATGAAATTCTGTCATGGTCGCCAAATATTCGATTAAGACCTCTCAGGGTTGTCTTAAAGTGGTTAAGACTAGTCTTAGACCCCAAAAAGAGCAAAGATCTATCAAGATCGCTATAAACCAATGAAATACTCTCATGGTCGTCAAAAATTGTATTAAGACCTCCCAGGATGGTCATAAAAAGGCTGTCATTGTGAAAAGTTTACTGATTCCTCCCAGGGTTGTCTTAAAGTGATTATGACCCGTCACGGTCGCCAAAAAAGAGCAAAGACTTCTCAGGGATGTTACAAAATTATGAAGTTCTCTCACGGTCACCAGAAATTTATCTGACACCTACCAGGGTTGTTTTAAAATGATTATGTCCCATGACGGTCGCTAAAAAAAGAGCGAAAACATGTCATAATTACTATAAATTAAGAAAGGTCTGACATGGTCGCCAAAATTTTGATAGACACCGCTTAGAGTTGTCATAAGATGCTTAAGACCTCGGACAGTAAAAAAAAAACTTAGTCTTAAAATGTCCTAAAAAGAATTGTCCTAAAATGGCCTCACAGTCAAAAAATAATAGCAAAAACCTGCCAGGATCACTATAAAATGATAAAGTCCACTCACAGTCGTCAAAAATGGCAAAAACCTATCTTCCAGATCTTCAAAAAATAGCGAAAACCTACCAAAATCGCAATAAAATGGTAAAAACCCGTCACGGTCGCCAAAAAAGAAGGATCACCTCATCTCTTCCTTCCAAGTCGTTTTGATGCTTCCTGTAGTATAGTCACCCCCACTCCAAAATCCAAAAACTTCCAAAAATATTTAAATTTAACCAAAATTAAGAAATTAATATTTAATTTGTCATTTTTCCAGCTTTTTTCAGTGTAGCCTTAGAACCATCCATTTAATTTCATATATGATTTTAATCAAAATGCTTTTATTTTTTAGATTGTTTTCCAGCGTTAACAAACACACATACAAGCTTTTCACACCCACACGTGTTGGTAATATGTAGAACGCTTTTTATTTACCTCCTTAAAAAAACACAACAACCAAAACAACACTCGACCATCGAAAAAATAAGTGTGGTAACATTAACACTAATTGCACTCATTTTATCCGAAAAAAGAAAACAAAAAAAAAATACCTAAAGGTTGTCCCAAAACAACATCCTCAAATTTCGCTTTTTCAGATTAGAAACAGACCAGTGCTTCTCGTAGACAAAAATCGTAGTTGTTTAAACAAAGTGTGTATTTTTCTCTTTACCGACAACATACATCAGTGAATGATTAAAATTGATTGTTTCAAAAACTGTGATTGATTCAACATTTTTATGTTTTTCAATTTGCTTTTGTTTTTTTTTTCTTTCATGCTTACGTTTTGTCACTTCTGTTACCATTTTTCGGGGTGGCGTTCTCGTGCACCAACAAATAAACCAAAAAAAAAACGAATACAAATACATTAAATAAAAAAAACATTAAATTAACTTATTGTTTTCAACTTTGAACTGGTTTTGGGTATACCCACCGTCGCCGTCACACCCCCTTTTGAAATTTGTTGTTAATTTAATTCATACACTTTTTTTGAATTTGTGATTGTCTACTCTTATAACTACTTTTTGGCGATATTTGTTTCTAAACACATTTTCACAAATTTTCACAAAAATTAAAAAAAAAAACACACACTCACACATATATATACACGCTCATTTCTTGCATATTTTTCTTGTTTGTTTCTTTTCGAAAATTATGTGGTGGTGTACGGTGGGTTGTTTATTATTATTTTTACCGTATTTTATAATTGCTGTAACCGTTTATCCGTAATATACATATTATATATATAAATATCGCTGAAATTTGGCTGCGATGACTTTGGCTTGCTGCACTGCTGGTTTCTGCATGTCGCCGGCCCTAGACAATGGTGAGCCTGTGCCCCAAAACGCCCCTTTTGTGATCTACACTGATGAACATGGACAGGTATTCACTTTAATTTGATTGTGCCTGTTTGCTGTACCTTTAACAAGCCTCAACGTAAAAAAAGAAAACCAAACTGCTACTGAAGCTACCAAGTACCAGCTACCACAAAAAAAAAAAAACGAAACCAGAACCAGAACGTAGTTTTCTCCTTAGAATTGTTTGATCTTCGACAAACAACAAAAAAGTGTGTGACACGTACAGCCAGCAAGTATAATTAAAGAAAAGTACGAACGAGGACAATGCACAATATTTCACTCTGGAGCACGGCTTGGCTCAGCTCAGTTTAGTTGTTTTCCCCTCGCTTTTTATTGGTGACAATGACAAAATTCGACTCTTAAAGGAGTTTTTAAAAATAATAGTAAATGGAGGAAGCTTTGTGAATATATATGCTAAAATTGTCTTCCCTTCATCTATATGACTCTCTCTCTCTCTATCTGTTGTCTCCCTCCAAAACAAACAAGAAAAAAAAATGTCCACGTGTGATCGATTGATTTGATTGTCCCCGCCGCCGAATCAAATATTGTGCACTGTTTTTGACGCTTCTAATTACACACAATTTGCAATCATATTGTGACTGATGTTTTTATACCGCATTTATTAATTATTATTGCCAAACATTAAAACCGTCGTGAGTTTGATGCTAAACTAACCGCCAATTAATCACAATCTGTTTGCCAGTTGATTATTATTATTTATTTTTCGATTTTATTGTTTGAGATTCAACGTTTTAGGAGGATTTTGTAATGTTTTATTCTTAACAACAATTTTTATACGTAATCTTCAATGTTTCATTTAAGAATTTAGAGATATAACAATCAGTTAGTGTATTTTTGGGTTAGGCAACCCGAAGTTAGCGTTCATAGGTCTTAACTTTTTTAGATATGAACATATTTTTGAATAACAGGAAATGACAACATTTCTCTTATTTAACAATCGTTTAATAGGCATTTGAACAAATTTGTGATTAATTAGAGTCATTTAAGGAGGAATGATGATGCCTCCGACCGGATGCTAACTGAAAAGATATATTTCTAGGAGGAGACTAATTTGTTTCTAGTGATATACAATTCAAAAAGATATGTGGGTAGTTTTTGCTACATAAATCAAATTATACATCAGTGAATTTGAAAAGATAATGTCTCCGACCGGGTTTGAATTAGTAAACTGCATATTTAGGACTATACTAATTTTAAAGCCACTTAAGCATTTTTTATTCAATAATCACATTAATATAAGAAGGAATGATGATGCCCCCAACCGGATGTAAACTGACAAGATATATTTCTTTTAGAAGATTAATTTGTTTCTAGTGATAGACGTTTCAAAAATATGTGTACTTTTCGCTATAGAAGTCAAATTATACATCATTAAAATGGAAAAGATGATGTCTCCGACCGGATGCAAACAAATAAATGCATATAATCTATGAAAAAAAAGCAGAATCTTTCGATTCATCAAGAAATTAATATAATCAAAGGGAAATATGATGTATCATTGTTCAAATTGAACTAGGTTAACTGAGATTACCAAAAATTTAGATTATAATATCAAAGTGGAAAACGGCATTTATAAAAATTCTAATAAAAAATATCATGTATCCTACCGGACATAATCAAAAACTAATTTCATATCTTTATTTTAACAAATTAGTAAATTTAAGGCGTAAAACGCTATAGAACCTGGAAGATGATGATGATGAGTAAATTTAAGAATAGTCATAAATAGAAAATATGATATATCTGACCGGGCTAATCATCAATTCTTAAAGTAGGCAACTTCAAATGAATTTCCTTACCCCTTAACTTTCCTAAAACTGCATTTAAAAACGATAAAAATGCGAAATTGACATGTTTTTTCACCAAAATAAAATTGTTGTTTAAAAGATATAAATAATTACAAATCCTCTTAAAAAACAGCTTTCTTTTAGATCGGCACATCGAAAGAGTGCAATTTTATGTGCTTTCTTTTTACCCTTAATTTTTGACAAATTAAAACCTAAATTTCCTCTCAAAAAAGGTTTTAAAATTTTCCAATCTACGATAGAGAGATAAATCTGTTCTCAAAAAAGAAACAGAAATATAATCAGGAAAAAAATAAATAAACTCCTCCCATTCGCGTGATTGTCGGTGGTCCTATTCAAACATTCTGCATGCGTTGCGCTAAACATTAAAGTAATTAACACGCTTACTGGTTACTGGCCTTAATATGTTACTCATCGATGTTTTGGTTGACGATTAGGCCCAATTGAACAACTACAAAACCCCCTCTGCTGCTGAGCATCAAAATAATTGTTGCCAAAACGCTTTTATCTCAGGCCTGTCTCTCTCTCTCTCTCTCATCTCTATCTGTCACACCAAATCAACGTGCGATTTTTTTTTGTTTACGTTGTTATTTATTTATTTATTTATTTTTCTCGATGCCACACCGAAAATGTGTCAGCTTTAGCGTATCCGTTTTTTGCAGAATGCTTGAAATCATCATCCGACGTGTTTGTCGAATTTTTATTTACCCTATAATATTTTTTTGATTGTTTTTATTTAATGGCATGCAAGACCGTTGAAATTGCTGTTGGTTTTTTTGCGTATATATATACTATTCTAATTAATATCTCTCGATTAATCTAATTCTAATCTCTACATCTCTCTAGTGGACAATACTGAAATTTAGTGCTTTTTTGTATGCCTATTATGACAAACGTTTTCCAATTAGTTGAATTTTTTTCTGTTGGTTGTTGAAAATCTCGTGTGCCTGCCTTTTCTATAATATGATTTGTGATTTTGATATTTGCCAAAAATGACCATTTTTAACCTCGATATATAGATTTGATTGATATTTGATCAAAAAAAAAACAAATGCCAAACAGAAAAAAAGATATATTTATAAATATATTATACATAGTCGAAGTGTGTCACTTCTGAATTTTTCCGAATACATGTGCTAGACATATTTACTGCTAGTTATTAACGTGTTTTGCATTGGTTTTGCAACTCCCTTCGATGCTTGATTACTTATTGCAGCTGTTTTGTGTTTCAGTTACTGGACACCCTCCCGGTGTGCCAAGATTTTAATCGCGGTCTGTGTAATCGGCCTGCCTGCAAGTTTGTTCATCTTCAGGAAGGTAAGCATCTTCAATTGCGTTAAAAAAAGCATAGTTATGTTAGTGTTATAAAAGCATAGTCGTAATGCTTAATCTTGTGTCTTTCATACTTTAACCTTTAAGCATTTACATTATTTTCACAAGAAACTTTTACATTTCCATCTTAATTTGGATTGAATTGAATTGAGAAATATATTAATTCCGATTGGACATTGTCCACTTATGATAGGTTTAAAGCAACTTGTTCTGTTTTTTACAAAATTTTTAAATGAAAATCCATTCGAATTGATTAGTCTGTGAAAGTGTTCGCAATATTTAGCAGAAAGTTTACACTTATGTCTTACTACTTTACCGCAATATATTTTACACACCCATTTTGTTGATATGTTGATTTGTTTATAGTTTATAGTCTAGTTATACATGAAAAAGTTAGGGTCGACTTGGTTAGATAACTTTATGTTAGGCTAGATTAGGTTACATTAGAGTATATTAAATTATGTCAGATTAGGTTAGATTATATTTGGTTAGGTTAGATTAGGTTGGTTAGGTTAGATTAGGTTGGTTAGGTTAGATTAGGTTGGTTAGGTTAGATTAGGTTGGTTAGGTTAGGTTGGTTAGATTAGATTAGATTAAGTTGGGTTAGATTAGATTAGATTGCATTATATAAGATTAGGTTAGATTGGGTTCGATAAGGTTAGGTTAGATTGGGTTAGGTTAGATAAGATTAGGTTAGGTTAGATATGGTTAGGTTAGATAAGATTAGATTGGGTTAGGTTAGATATGATTAGGTTATATTAGGTTAGATTAGGTTAGGTTAAGTTAGGTTAAGTTAGGTTAGGTTGGTTAGGTTTGGTTAGGTTAGATAAGATTATATTACATTAGCGTAATACCTCAGATATTAGTCTATTTACTTTAGATTAGGTTTGAATATGTTAAATTATGTTTAGATTAGATTAAGTTAGATCAAATTTAGTTTTGTTTAGTTGGCTAGACGAGCTTTCACGTTATTGAGTTAAAATGTGATATAATTTAGTTAACTTATAAAAGAATCACAGAGTGACTCTTGTATAGTAACAAAATTAATGTATGTTTGTGAATTGTTTTTGTAGGAGAAGGGGTGGAAGTGATGGATCAGCGAGTGGCCGTGTGCCGCGACGCCGCCAAAGGGCAGTGCTCGCGCCCCGTCTGTAAATACTACCACATCCCCGTCGCACTGCCGCCCGCCCCCGTCATGGCCGCCCTCGCCACCTACCTGCAGCAGCCGCAGTAGACGATCATCGGCCGCGTCGCCGCCGCCCCTTCAGCTAGACACTAGCCCTGCTGCTGTACGCCGTTTTGCGTCGTCACCGCCATCCGTCTTTTAATTCTCCTTTACACACACCCATATAAAACCCCCAAGTTTTTTTGTTCCGACAAAAAAAAACAACATTTTCCTTCGACGACGCTCTCCAGAAACAAACGAAACAGAAAAAAAAACGCGTGAAGATGACGATAACAAGCACGGCGTAAACTATATATATTTAAAAAAAACTAAAAATTGAAAGAAAAAAAATACAACACAACATAAAAAGTAACGAAGAAAAAAAAGTTATAAATTATATACTTATATAGGAACTTTTTTAATTAATAATCAATTAATTATTATGATATTCTATGATTAAAATTAGGAATAATAACGACACGGTCATGTAATGACGAAAAAAATGTTTGTGTTATATATATTATACATAACTATATTATATATATTATATTGATATACAACAAAAAAGTATGCATAAAAAACAGAACATGTTCAAATTGTATGCGATGGTTCGTCATCGTAGTGTGAGATAATGAAGAAATGCATTGAACAACAATGAACAAAATTTAGGACAATGGAAAACAAATGACCTAGATGCGAGCCAAGAATTTTTTTTCGTTTGTTTTGTTATTATTTGGCGTGAATGCGTGAGCGATGAGCGAAAGAGCACTTCGAGAACTGTCTAAGCCCTAAAATGAAAGAAAAAAACCAAGAGGAAGATGAAAAAATGCGACGAAGAAATGACGATAATTTTTGTATATGAATTTGGATAAATTATTGGATACAAGTCGAGAATATATATAGAAAAACCTCGATTTTGGAAAGAAATTCTTTCAAAAATGAAAGGAATAGAGGCAAGATATTGGGAAAATCATAAAATGAGAGGAATATGAAAAATGAGGAAATAAAACAATGCAATGAACGAAAAAGGACGAAAATATGGGCCTAAAGAAGGCTCTAATAGAGAAACAGAAAGAATCCAACCTCCCCAAAAACCCCCTTCGTATATTTAATGATATTTTTAAGGATATAAACATAACTAATAAACGTTTACACATACAATTTAACAAACAAATCGTCCCAATACAATACTAATAATGAAAATAATGAGAGTAATGGAGTAACACTAATTTATTATACCTTAATGAGTAAACAAAGTGACACACCGAAAATGGAAAAAAGAAAACCGATTTGCTTACGAATATTGCATAGAGTAAATGCCTGCAAGAAAAAGAGTTGTCTTGCAAACATAGTTTTTTTTTTTTGTGATTATTTATCATTTACTAATTGCTGTGATTTTTTGAGTGCGTTTTTTTAAATGTAATCTGCACTCGACGCCTTGATTGTTAAAGGTCTGCACTTTTTGTTCTCTCTTTTTGTTTATCGTTGATTTGCAGACTTATCTAGTCAAAAAAATATTATCAAAATTGATTTGAAAAATTGTCGAAAGGTATTTAAAAGTTTTTTTTTTGGAAAAGTTTACTTAAAAGTGAAAAATGCGTTAAGAAACAACAAAAGAAGCGTTTTTTAAAGTTTAAAAAAATTCTTTGAGTTATTAAAGTTGGTTAGCAAAAAACTATTCATATTCTCTCCCAATTGAAGCAAAGATCAAAGTTAGAGTTGATAATAATGTTCCTGAAAAGCGCATTTTTAGAAAAGTAGCACAAGTAGTGAAAAAACTTTGGAAATTTTGAAAATGCACTATAGTCACAAAGGCACAAATTACACTGTAATGTGCAAAATATTGTTCTAAAAACTGCGGTAGTTTAACAAAAAAACACATGAGGATTGGTCCGTAAAATTGTGGAAACGAAATAAAAGAGAAAAAGGGTTTAGGATGGAGCTCTGGATGTGATATTGTATTTATGGGTGGTCTGTATGCATGGTGTCTATACAGCTGGCGACGTAGCCAACTTTATTCAACTAATATTGTAAACAATAGCCGGAGTTTTTGCATTTTTTGTTTGTTTCAAATGTAACGCAAATTCTGTACATATTAATTAACCGGTGAAACACAAAAGAAACTAACGCAAACCTAAATTGTGAATTCATGACAAGGATTTTGAAACTCGCATATAAGTTTACACCAGTTACTTTACTATTATTCGTCTAATAACGATAGTTTTAAAATGAAATACAAAAAACACACACTAGTAGACTCTAACCAAATTACTAATGAATGAATAAGTATAAACATTTAACGACTAACTGCGAAGAAAGAGAGAGAAAAATCGAAGAAAATCCCAGCAAAAACATTTAAAAATTTCGAAAATATATTCTATAAACAAATAACACACTTGTTACGTACTATTAAGTAAGTTGTTCAGGTCTTTCCTCCCTTTTAATACCAACCAATAAAACTATAAACGATTAAATTACTCTGTATTTACGTATTTCGTACACAAGACTATTTCACACCGAACAAAAAAAATGTTGCGATTTAGATGAGTGATTGAGAGCGATGAGAGCTTCCAGATGCGTAACAAAAATTATGGGTCTCTGCTTCTCTGACAAACAAACATAAAAAAATCAGTAAAATCTTAGTTTTACCTACTTAACTCGCCGCCATCTTGGATTTTGAATGATTTGTGACGTTTATAAGACGGCGACTGTCTTACAAAATGGTGATTGACCTTCAAAATGGCGTCATTCATGAGGGCGTCTTTGAAAATGCAGTCATTCAATATGGCATCTTTCAAAACAGCATTATTCAAGATGGTGGCCGGTGACGCTTTTCTAAATTTGCTGCTCCCTGCTTCTCCTCTCGCTTGCGCGTTTCGTAAACCGTTAGCGGTGTTGTTAATCACTGAATTTGTGCGAAAACGTCGTTTGATCAGTAGGCCATTGTATCAAGAGCGACCATACACACACATGCAAACAAGTAACAAGAAATATTAAAACAAGTAAATAGTTAAACATTAGAGATAATTTCGACTAGACATACCAATTATCGATTGTAAATGATATCCTTGCATGTTGTCCCTTTAAACTCTTAGCTAGTTAACTATAAAAGTTTTTGGGTTAGTCGTTGACTAGCTGCAGGTTGAGATAAAACCGAAAAAAAACACTAAGAAACACCAGTAGGATTAGAATTAGTGTCTTTCCCCCCGCGATTTTGAAGAGACGAAACTACAAACCATCAGCCTCTGTTTGTCTGTTTGGTTCACGTTGAGGTTAAGCTAACAAGCGTCTGTTTGAATCAAGTTGAGGTTAAGTGAATCAAGTCTACCAACGAAAAATGAGGTTAACAGAACTCTCAACTTATTTTCGATTTAAATACTGAAATTTAGCTGCGTGCTTTGTTTTCAGTTTTGCTTACATCCTAGACACAAAAATTGTCTAGGATTTAAATATTTTAAAAGAATTGGCTTCCATTTTAAAATTTTGAGAGACCCTCAATTTTTTTGGTTAAAATTCAAATTTTCCAAAATTGCTTGCACCGAAAATAATGAAGACAACAACGTTTTTCAAAGAAAAAAAAATGCTTTAATCTATCGCCCCCCCCCCCAAAAAAAAATGAACAGAACAATGAAACATCAAACGTCCTACAAAAGCATTTTATACGATGAAACAGCGGCAGTTCGTTCCCTTTTTCTAATTAACTTAAAAACAAATAATCAAAACGTTTCAATGCAATATATTTTTCTATGTTAAGTTTTTTTCTATGGTTATTAATTATGTTGAGCCGCATGTTGGTTTCCTTTCGACCATTACCACGAACAAAAAACAACTCTAAACGAAGGAGAGAAAAAAAAACGAAACATGCGCGTCCCAGTCATCATAAACAGGCTGCCCGTCTTAGAACTACAAAAAAATGATGCAAAATGATGAAAAAAAAACTAGTTGTTGTTGATAAAACTAAATTAAAACTTAACTCATACTGATACTGATTGTGAGCGGCGGAAAAATATGAAAAACGGTATTGATAATACAATATTTTTAAAATTGAAATAAACACTTTTACTTGTAAGTACATAATAACATCTGAATTGCAAAAAAAATCTACCTGAGATTATGTCGATGATATGAGAGAGTGAATTTCTAAATAACAAATAAAGTGAGCCCTATTTTACTTTGTAATAACGGACTTACACATATTATGTACTATAAAATCTATTTAAGTAAAGATGATGAAACACAAATGATGAAACTTAAGAATTACGAAGAAAATATATATATTACTACACAATGGCGATAATAATAGCAGTTCATTGTGAATGGATAAGGATTATTTATTGATAATTATGGTGTATATATTTGGTGCAGAAATTGAATGCAAAAGAAAAAGATGAAGAAAACATGAACACGAAAACACATGATGTAACTAACAATAAGAACTATTGTACTGCGGGCTCATTGGTTTTGTCTTGTTTTCTTTTTCAATCAACAACAATTTTGTGATATTTTTAAGTATGTAATAATTGTTATTTAAACATTTTCGACATGTAATACACGATTATACACGATTAACTAATAACACACCAACACGTTCTTATTATGTAAGCGAAAAAAAAAACTAAATTAATGAGAAATGAAAGAAGGTGGAGAGAGAAAACGTGTATAGATACAAATATCGACAATTTGCGAATATGACAACATGAATACAATGATACTCTTCCCACAATTGTTCTTTGATTTTTGTTTTTGTGGAAACCAGTAAAAAAGATATGCCCGAAATGATAATAATGATATACTATTAACAATCCGTAGGTAATAATGGTGTTTAAGTCACTGAACCCAAAATGAAATGGAGAAATTAATGCGGAAGATTATTATTGTTATTATTGGTTCAGTTTAGTGTGATTATTTTCGAAAGCGCAGTCACTTTTCGGTCGCAAATTAATAGCGAATAAAAAAAACTGCGTTGATAAAAAAAACATTGGCGAGAACAACGATTCATTCTTTTTTGGTTTCTGTCGTGGGGATTTTAGGTGTACGAAATTGTGATTGTCAAGTGGAAAACGCATATTGGAATCACGTGATAAGCAGTTGATGTTTGGGAACCATCCACGCAGATATCAAACATTCAAATATGTTGCAAGATATATAAAATTCAATTTATTCTTCTATAATAAAGCGGACTGGGGAAAATATCATTCAGTTGGGGCCACACAATGAGTTTTCGTGCGATTATGTGGATAGCGTTGTTGTTGGTTCTCAGGCATTGCTGTCTTGCTGTGGAATTGTCAACAAAATGTCATCAAATCGAATTTGAGCAACTCTTTATTCATAAAGTGTGCCATATAATCATTCCCTATAAATGATGGTGTTGTCTGACGATGGCAGTTTGTTGGCGGAGTTTTGAAGAATAGAAGAATTCGAAGATGGTTTTGCCGCTTGAAATTACAATTTCTAAACTTGATATAAATAAATATATATAAATATATATAAAATTAATTATTGATATTATGTTCTTTATTATTATGTAAAAACAAAAACAAGTAAATATTAAGAATAAACTAATGATGTGATGATAAAACAATGATCATTGATACAATGATCATGCAAACAGTGAGGTTTTTATTGAAGATAGAGCCTCTCATTTTCTGAATATAGTAGAGTTAATAAATATTATGTGAAATTTCACAAATGTGTTTGCTTTTATTTATCTCTCCTGTTCCTGATACAATCTAATGTTCGCACATCCGTAGTTTTGTTGGGTATGTTTACTGGTATTTGTAGATTTAACTAATATTCATGTGTTTTTTTTCTGGTACCGAGCATATTCATGCTGTTTCGAAGAAATACTTCATTCAGAAATACTCCCAAATTGTGTGTATTCAGCACATGATCCAAGGAGTTTAAAAACAAGTAATCAATAAGAATAATATTTATAAGTTATAACAAACAGAAATAACAGAGCTGCGCCTCACTATGACCCGCCCTAACATAATTAAATAAATAAAGCTTATAATAAAGTTTCGTCAAATCCAGGGCTAAGGACATTTTCAGTGAAAAAAGATAAAAACTATTATTAACCACCCCATATTTTTCTCAATAAATCCTCCAAACTGATATATTCCGTAATACAGGACCTCCAAACGAAGAAAAAGTACAATTCTACAATAGGGCGAAAAATTGGTGGCAAATTCGACAACGACAACGACTTGATAAACTCGTTGAGTAATGGATCGATGACCCCTTCCACCAATGCTTCATGGTGATTGAATAAATCATCAATCATGGATGCCAGCTGACGACTAACCAACGAGCTCATTCTTTCATTTGGCTCCAATCCTGTTATATTCACCTAAAATGCATTTTATTCATAGTTTACATGAAGTTACTTTTACTTATCCAGATTACAATTGACTTGATTTCAAACTCCATATGAGCATTCTTAAAACTATCCTTTTTCAAAAATTGTGTACAATTTTCTTTAAAATCTAGAGTTAAATTGACTTCCACTGGACTTGTTCTTGCACTAAAAAAGACAAATTGAAAAATTGCATAAATTTCAAAATAAACTTAAGTACTGTAAAGTTCCTTGTCCTCTAAATTTCGCAATATCCATAAAAACACCATCTGTAGCATTATATTCA
Organism: Mimaenictus wilsoni; assembly: GCA_027575185.1. NCBI lineage: Eukaryota > Metazoa > Arthropoda > Insecta > Coleoptera > Staphylinidae > Mimaenictus > Mimaenictus wilsoni. Next base: position 2,847,006 of record JAODAC010000006.1, on the reverse strand, counting down.
CAGCCAAGTCTCAAATTAAATGCCATTACTGTGTTAAAACGAAACGTATTTTCATCTTTTATATGCGATGCTGCGACACTTTGAATACTAAACTTTGATAAACCTGTGAATTTTATAAACTTGAAATCAAACAACCCTCTGAAAGATAGAAACAGTTGATAGAGATACACAGAAATTATTTTGAATTGTTTTGATTTAATCTTACGAAAGCCAATGGCCAGTTTCCTTAGGCTCTATTTTTCGAGAGTATGATTGCATTTCGAATGGGTCTGAAGGGCCAAACATTAGGGGAACTCCTCTCCGGAAAATATTCCTTAGGCATGTGAAGAAATTTACTACTTCGCCTGCGTTTGTTATATCTATACTTTGTACAAAAGGAAAGACAAATATTATAACTGCTAATTTGAGGGTTACTGATTTCATTGTATTTTTAACAGATAAAATCATATACTAAATATGAATCAGTGTGGTAAAGCATTATATAGTTGATTAATATATTGATAACGCTGCTTACAATTAGAGATATACGAATATATTAGTGGATATTAATTCTTGTTGCTTTGATATTTTCCGATTTCTATGTAATTTCCTAATATTATTGTAGTTTGCTGAGATTATTTATCTGATTGTTATATTGGGTTTATATGTTTATCTTCTTTCTATATAAACAATCATATATCATTAGATTCAGAATGAAATTTGTCAGAACCTACTTGAACAGTGTATTAATTACAGATTTAGAAATTATATTATATAACGTTAAAGTTGAGTCTAATAACGTCAAAAACTTCTAAAGCTGTTGACCTCTAAAGATCGATTTTATGTATATTTGCCTCATATCTAGATTTATAAATCATATATTTATTAATCCAGAATTAAATTTTCCACTACCGCTTGGTAGGGATACAAATATAATCTTTAATTTTGCTACATCAAATGATAAATTATATCGCCATATCTCAACGTATATCAGTTATAATATCGTTTCTAATTGTAAGTGACTAAAGGAAAGAGTATCAGAGTATGTTATAGATAATTTCACTATGAATCCAATGGTGTATGACTTATAATTTACGATTACGGGAAATATGAGAAAAATTGACAAATTTAAATAAAGTAATTTTTCGTAAAACTCGTTTTCACGTTATATTTCTTAATAATTACATAGTCTGTGGGCTTATCAGGATATACCAATATAAACTACATATAATGAAGTATCATATACGGCATGAATGAGACTCCTGAGGTTGGTATATTAGAAAGTAATCTAAAACAAAGTTTTAATTTCATATTTCAGTTTCAACATTGGACCACTAGGTAGAGCCGCCGAATTTCAAAGCTTTGAGCTTAAAAAGTTGCCTACATCACGACCCTGTCAATTCAAAAATACATCAACCGAAAATAGGAAATCAGTTACACATCATTTTCTAGCGTTGCGAGCAATTGTTTTCTGTTGATATCGGCGTGAAATTGTTCGTCAATTTAACATTTAGTGCCAGCAGCCGATGCAGGCAGCACATCATCTCCTGTAAGTATATTTTGTCACCATTCTTTCTATTGTTGTTGCTTCTAACTTTAATTTCTATGGTTCGTTCGTATAAACGTATTTAATTGACTATTTGAAAGTGATACGCGTAGGGCAATGTATAAAATACTAAATTAAGAATGTCTTTTATGAATATTGAAATTGCTGGAACAAATAATATATTGGTTTATTTTCGATTAACTCAAATAGGCCATTTGATTTATTATCCACTCTTTTTATCACCAGATAAAATGTGAAATTTTATGGATGTGTACTATCAACACAAAAAATCAATTAAGTTCATTAATTTAGAATATTCCAAAGCATTTCTTAATTTATAAACTTATATAAGGTAATTTACAAATACTTTATGATGATTTATTTTAAAACCATTAATATTGCTACATCAAATGGTAAATTGCCTTTCTATGTAACTAAACGAAAGAGTATCAGAGTATGTTATAGAAAATTTCACTCTAAATCTAATGGTGTATGACTTATAATCTACGATTACGCAAAATATGAGAAAAATTGACAAATTTAAAAGAAGTAATTTTTTGTACAACTCGTTTTCATATTATATTTCTTAATAATTACATAATCTGTGGGCTTATCAGGATATACCAATATAAACTACATATAATGAAGTATCATATACGGCATGAATGAGACTCCTGAGGTTTATATATTAGAAATTATTCTAAAACAAAGTTTGAATTTCATATTTTAGTTTCAACATTGGACCACTAGGTAGAGCCGCCGGATTTCAAAGCTTTGAGCTTAAAAAGTTGCCTACGTCACGACACTGTCAATTCAAAAATACAACCGAAAATAGGAAATTATACATCATTTTCTAGCGTTGCAAGCAACTGTTTTCTGTTGATATCGGCGTGAAAGTGTTCGTCAATTTAACATTTAGTGCCTCTACCAGCAACAGCAGCCGATGCGAGCGGTACATCATCTCCTGTAAGTACATTTTGTCACAATTCTTCCTATTGTTGTTGTTTTTAACCTTAATTTCTATGGTTTGTCGGTATAATTGTCTTTATTTGAAAGTGATACACATAGGGCAATGTATAAAATACTAAATTAAGAATGTCTTTTATGAACGTAACTCTTGAAATTGCTGGAACAAATATAATAAAATAATATATTGGTTTATTTTCGATTTAACTCAAAAAGGCCATTTGATTTAATATCCACTCTTTTTATCACCAGATGAAATGTGAAATTTCATGGATGTGTACTATCAATACCCAATAAATCAATTAAGTTCATTAATTTAGAATATTTCAAAGAATTCCTTAATTTTTGAATTTATATAAGCTAATTTACAAATAGCCTGATGGTGATTTATTTTAAAACCATTAATTTTCCTACATCAAATGGTAAATTGTATCACCATATCTCAACGTGTATCAGTTATAATATCGTTTCTAAGTGACTAAACGAAAGAGTATCAGAGTATGTTATACATAATTTCGCTATGAATCTAATGGTGTATGACTTATAATCTAGGATTACGAGAAATATGAGAAAAATTGACAAAATTAAATGAAGTAATTTTTCGTAAAACTCGTTTTCACGTTATATTTCTTAATAATTACATAGTTTGTGGGCTTATCAGGATATACCAATATAAACTACATTTAATGAAGTATCATATACGGCATGAATGAGACTTCTGAGGTTTGTATAATAGAAATTATTCTAAAACAAAGTTTGAATTTCATATTTCAGTTCCAACATTGGACCACTAGGTAGAGCCGCCGGATGTCAAAGCTTTGAGCTTAAAAAGTTGCCTGCGTCACGACACTGTCAATTCGAAAATACATCAACCGAATTTAGGAAATCAGTTACACATCATTTTCTACCGTTGCGAGCAATTGTTTTCTGTTGATATCGGCATGAAAGTGTTCGTCAATTAAACATTTAGTGCCATTACCAGCAACAACAGACGATGCGAGCAGCACATCATCTCCTGTAAGTACATTTTGTCACAATTCTTTATATTGTTGTTGCTTCTAACTTTAATTTCTATGGTTCGTCCGTATAAACGTATTTAATTGACTATTTGAAAGTGAAACACGTATAGCAATGTATAAAATACTAAATTAAGAATGTCTTTTATGAGCGTAACTCTTGAAATTGCTGGAACAAATAATATATTGGTTTATTTTGGATTTAACTCAAAAAGACCATTTGATTTAATATCCACTCTTCATGGATGTGTACTATTAACACCCAAAACAATCAAATAAGCTTATTAACTTATAATATTTCAAGGAATTCCTTAATTTTTAAACTTATATAAGGTAAGGCCAGCCGCAGATCATCTTCTGTAAGTACAATTTATCACAATTCTTTCTAGTGTTGTTGCTTCAAACCTTCAAACTACATCATTTTCAATATTATTTTACATTTCTTGCTAATTGTTTTCAACTTTTATCAGCAATAATATCGCTTCTAACTAACTAAACGAAAAACTATCTGAGTATGTTGGTGCAAATTTCACTCTAAATTGAATGGTGCATGATATATAATCTTAGAATGAAGGGAAATATGAAAATAAATGACTATTGTAAAACTAGTAATTTATCGAAAAACCAGATTTATGTGCACGTTAGATTTCTTAATAATTTCACTATCTTTTGTTTTCATAAGATGTACTAAAACAAACTACATTCAATGAAGAAGGCATGTCTTTTATCAACGTAACTCTTGAAATTGCCGTGACAAATGATAGATTGATTTATTTTCGATTTAACAAAAACGTTGCTTTAGTTCACTTTCAAAAGAACATGCACGGTATTTCAAACTTGTGGGTGGCTAAAAAAACGGTTGTCGGGTGCATCATTTGCATATTTCGAGGTCGAAATGAGCGCGATACGTTTGCGGTTATGGTCAGTATTTCGATCGCAGCGTAGCGATTACATAAATACGTCCCATTGTTACAACTGTAGCACGAGCTATATTGGAATTCAAGCGCCTTCTGTTATCCGAAAGGTGTTGGTTATCGGGTGCGAGAGAAGTACTGGCTTTTGTCGTCAGGAACGTAGGGCACTTTGTTCCAACGCGTTGCAAGCCGTAGCTTTACACCCGTCACTGATAGCATATTTTATGACTTATTGTATTCATCATGTGTCGCTCATCAATTGACAACTTTTGACAGGCGCTAATGAATGCTGAGTTGGGTTGCGTTGCGTTGGGAGGCGCTTAACTTCTTAATTTAACGCTAATTAACATTTTCTGCTTCACCAAAAACCAAACTCAGCACCTTCTTAAGTGCGTTCATTATGATAATTTCACGTTCACAATCAGTGTGAAATTTGTTACGTAGTCTAAATATTATATTTATGCTGAGTTGGAATAGTCATAAATTTTGTTTTTCAGTTCACATTAATGAAAATGTTTCCCTGAAGTTAGTAAGGAAACACACGTTTCGAAGTGTTTTCACTTCAAATGAAACACAATGTCTTCCTTCTATTATTAAAATATTCAAGAGTGTTAATCTCAACCGATACAATTATCTACAAAATCGTTGGCACCAGTTTGGTTGGCACCAACAGTAAATGATCTGCATTTCTGTTTTGTGTGGTTCTCAAATATCTTCAATTTTTTGAGTGACTCAAGTGTTGAATGCGCTGCGTCTAAGATAATAGAATTTCACTGGATTACTACCTTTAAATTAAGTTTCAAATATTATCAGCTGCAGCCCTTTGCTTCTCTTCTTTTGGAAACACTGGAGCATCCATTGAAATGTATTAAATTAAAATATTTGTGATTCATATTTGTGATTGTATTACTTGTGGGGCCAAAATTAGCAATTTTATTCCACATTTTAGGTACTATATAATATGTTTTGATCTGGTATTTGTTGGTATCCAAGAGATTAACATCAATAACGATTTGCTGTCACATTAGTATTGCATTGATCTGCTTTTATGTATTATTGTTATTATTATTTTTGGCGGAAAGACTGGTAGATCATTACATGTATTATTATTAGTAGTAATACTTTAAATATCGATTTTTGTCGTTATATTTATTGATTAACAATAAGTGTTTTTATTTTATAATAGTATTATGCCTTTCTATTAAATCACGGATACAGGTTAGTAACACTGCTGTATGAGTCCGAGATTCCATGTGTATTAATGATCACTGTAGATTGTAGGTAACTGTAATTAGTTCTGTAAAAAGTTCTGAAAATTTCGAAAAATATCGATATTTCATCATCGTCTGACATGTCTAGTTAGGTGGCTTCCGTGTTAATTTTTCAAAAAAATTTTAAATGTTTGGTGCAGGCGCCTAATTAAAATTGTCGTATTTTCCACATTTTAAGAGATATTTCAAAATAGTTTCAGAATTATTTTTAATTAGATAATGAACTGTTACACTTGCTATTGTGTTTTATTATCAATGTAAAAATATAATGCACTGATTTGTAATGTATGCAATTTTGAGATGGTTTATGGTTTTAATTTTTTAATTATCGAAACACATTCTAGAATAACGGTATTTTAGAAACAAGGCATCGGCATTAGCGTTTCGATTCCTTTGTGATAGTCAGCCAAATCACGTACGTCATGCAGTGAAAGTGTAGCTGCACTTTATGAAATGTAGTTGAGTCCTATGAATGGATATTTGTTGATAACGACTTGTTATGACATTGCAACTACAAATAGTTAATTAGTCAGGACTTTGTAATAGGTAACACATCTAGTGCAAACTATGGGGCGCGTGGGGGGTATACTAACATGTACATTGCTGCAAGGGTGTACATGGATGATAAGGGGGTTACCCTTTATAACAACTTTACAGGATATTTAAAAGTGAAGCTCCGTTTTAAGAAAGATTGATGATTCTTATGAATTTACATTTGTTGATAATGACTTATTATGATAATGCAATTAAAAATTGCTTAATTAGTCATGACTTTGATATAGATCACACATCTAGTGTAGCATATCCCAACCTATGGGACGAAGGGGGGAGCGGGTATATATTAACATGTATATTACCGCAAGGGGGTACACGCAAGATGATTGGGTTTCCCCTTGTAACAAATTTACAGGATATTTAAAAGTGAAGCTCCGTTTTAAGAATGATTGATGATTCTTATGAATTTATATTTGTTGATAATGACTTATTATGATAATGCAATTAAAAACTGCTTAATTAGACATGACTTTGATGTAGATCATACATCTAGTGTAGTATATCCCAACCTATGG